>SJYA01001600.1:275477-291214 GCA_006410615.1 Neotragus moschatus
TCCCAATGAGTCAACTCTTTTCATCAGGTGGCCAAAGTAATGGAGCTTCAGCTTGAGCATCAGTCCTTCCAATGAATATTCAAGGTTGGTTTCCTTTCAGATTGACTGGTTTGATCTCCTTGCTGTCCAAGGGACTCTCAAAAGTCTTTTTCAGCACCACAATTTGAAAGCATCAATTATTTGGTGCTCAGCCTTCTTTATGGTACAACTCTCATACATGAACATGATTTTTAGAAAAACCATTGCTTTGACTATATATATATGTAATAGTTATTATGCATATATACACATATATATATGTATAGATAAAGATATATAGATATGGAGACAGAGTGAGGTTTGTCTCATGACACCAATACATTATAAACTGGATGACTGAAGGTGCAGGACTGATGACTTGAGTTGGAAAGCCTTGCCAAAGACAAATAAGGAGGAGGACTGCCTTCTCCCTATCACAGCCTAACCCTCCCTCTACCACCTCTGTTCTCCCAATTCCCTAGGAGGTGGCAGTAGAAAAGGGAATGACCAACACAAGGAGCTGCAGATGGAAGGTAGCCTTGACATGTTACCATGATGTTTTACAGCCCTTGCCACCTTTTATTCATTTTTGTAATATCTCAATCCCTTTACCCTTATTTTCCATTCTAAGGAGGGCATACAGCAAGACTGTCCATAGGCCCCTTACTTGTAGTAGTTCAGGTGAAGCCCCCATTGTTGGTACTGTGCAGGAAGAGACTAGAGACAGCTGTCTCTCTACTGACTACTGAAATCTGCTCCCCTGGCAGCCCCACTGTCTTATAAGCCTCATCCCTCTCTCCCTCTTGGGCTATGTTTGTGGCTAAACAGAATGTATCAGCATCAGAAGTGTCATGAAGTTATATCTTACTACGCCTGTAGACCATAGGGAATACAAATTATAATTCTTACTGTGACAATTTCAAAATTTCTATGATAAGTAAAATACTACTTATAACACTATGATAATTACTGTACGGATGTTTCATGTATAACCAGATACACTGAAATCCATGCTAGTGATACTCCTTCTTACACTGCAAACAGACATAATTTGATCATTGAATACATTTGAATAAAAAGGAATTTTGCAAAGTTGGCTCAGTATGGAAATCCCACTAGGAATTTCCTAGGCTTGGCAGGTGGAAAGAATTATTTTCATTGAAGGAAGTAACTGCTTTTTTTTTTTTTGAATGATGACTCCTATGGAGGAGGTATAACTTAAAAAACAAAAAAATCATGTATGTGTTTTAACTGTGTTGACTTCATTATCCCTATGGTTGGTTGTTGCTGTTGTTCAGTTACCACGTCATGTCCAACTCTTTGCAACCCCACGGATACAGCAAGCCAGGCTTCCCTGTCCCTCACCATCTCCCAGGATTTGCTCATACTCATGTGCATTGAGTCAGTTACGCCATCCAACCATCTGATCCTCTGTTGCCTCCCTCTTCTCCAGCCCTCAGTCTTTCCCAGCATCATAGTACTGGTCTTTTAAACTATGTGTCTCTGAGTCTTTCAATTTATAAATATGTTATCTTAATAAACAATTGTAAAAACCAAAAAAAAAAGTAAAAAATACTAGTATGATAGCAGTGTAAATTACTGTATAGATTTTTCTGTATACAGATGTTTGTTCTTGATGACCCATATATTTCAATATATTGTTTGAAACTATAAACTAACATTTATTGAGCCACTACTATTTGTCTTTTTAATTCATTCTCTTATTCAGGGGATCTTCCCAACACAGGAATCAAACCCAGGTCTCCTGCATTGCCCGCTGATTTTTTACCATCTGAGCCACCAGGGAAGCCCATCTACCTACTTACCATTTTATTTCTTAGAATAAAACCAATAACATATGTGCTTTTATTATTCTCATCCTACAAATGAGGCAACAGGAACAGAAAAGTGAAGTAACTAACCCAAGGTCATAGACAAGGAAACAGCAAATCTCATTAACCCTCCAGTATATCAAGTTTCTGGCTAAAATTTACTAATTTTATTCATCATTTATTATGATTTTAATCAGAAAAACTTATAAATGTTACCTTGTCACTATGTCCTACAGGCATATTTTAAAGGTGGTTTTTGTGGATTTTTAGGATAACAGTATATTAATTTCTTAGTATACTTTGTATGATAGCATATATAATTAGGGCTTCCCAGTGGCTCTTTTGTAAGGAACCTGCCTGCCAATGCAGCAGACATGGATTCGATCCCTGGATCAGGAATATCTCTTGGAGAAGGAAATGGTAACCCACTCCAGTATTCTTGCCTGGGAAATCCCATAAACAGAGGAGCCTGGGGGGGCTACAGTTCATGGGGTCACAAAGAGTTGGACATGACTTAGCANCTCTTTTGTAAAGAATCTGCCTGCCAATGCAGCAGACACGGATTCGATCCCTGGATCAGGAATATCTCTTGGAGAAGGAAATGGTAACCTACTCCAGTATTCTTGCCTGGGAAATCCCATAAACAGAGGAGCCTGGAGGGGCTACAGTTCATGGGGTCACAAAGAGTTGGACATGACTTAGCAACTAAACAATAACAGCAATATACAGCTAACAATATATTTTTCAGCAGAAATTTTATTTAAGGTAAAGAGACAAACTACAGTCAAATGAGTACAGAAAATTTATCTGTTCACTTAAAATTCTATCCATTACTCAATTTATTCACACAGGAAGATCAAATAGAATTCAAAATTTTCTACCAATTTTTGATAAATTTTCACAAATGTGCACTCAAAAATCTGACAGTCTACTGGAAAATTGCCCTTTACACAGTATTGCTGAGAAAAATATCCTCAGGGAAATCTTTTTAGCCAGTATGTTCTCAGCTTCTTTCTTCAAAAAAGAGATTATGTTTATCAGGACCAAAGTGTAAAATAAGCTACATTTATCTCAAAAACATATACACACAATGCATACACACACGTACACACATGCAAACACATGTATACAAATCTCCTTTAGTATCTTGCTCTTTGCTTCTTGTTTCCTACCTCATTCCCAAAGAACCATGTCCTTAGCAAACTATAAAACAACCCCTATGAATATACTGGGAGTGAATTACTCAAGTATCACTCTTCCAAAAAGGGGTAAATTTAGTTTGACCCATGAAATGGACACCATCTCTGTACCAAACAATTATATTTCATTTATGATAATTTAAAAATTCTCTTTTACCCAATGGAAGTACCAGATCTTGCAGTTGAAACTTCATGTTGCTATTTAAGTTTTTAAACAGAAATGAAANCCAAAGAACCATGTCCTTAGCAAACTATAAAACAACCCCTATGAATATACTGGGAGTGAATTACTCAAGTATCACTCTTCCAAAAAGGGGTAAATTTAGTTTGACCCATGAAATGGACACCATCTCTGTACCAAACAATTATATTTCATTTATGATAATTTAAAAATTCTCTTTTACCCAATGGAAGTACCAGATCTTGCAGTTGAAACTTCATGTTGCTATTTAAGTTTTTAAACAGAAATGAAACTCCAAATGGTAACACACAATGTAATTACTGAGGTAACATTTTTTTTTGCATCTTATTTATCACTATACTTCTGATTTACTGTTTAAATGTAAGAATATATAGTACCACAGATTCTAAAGATATGAACCACATCCTAAGAGAACTTCAGTAATTCCAAACTGATATGAACTCAAGAATTTCTCTTGAATTGAACATAGAGCCTACAAACCAAGTGNAAAAAAAAAAAAAAAAGGCAATGTAGAAAAAGCTTTTCTTTTTTAGCCTAAATTACCAAAGAAGTAAGGCATCATTTAATATGGCCCTGGAGATTCTACCAATGCTGCTGTTTTAGGTGGATATAAAATGGGTGATTTTTCTTTAACAATAACAGATGCCTTGCATTTTATTTCTTCAGTTGGCCATGAATCACTATAGAACTCACAGCAAAGTAAATGAGAATGTGTTCCTTTCTTGACTCCCTGCCATTGTTAATTCACTATTTCTTAAAGGTAGAATGAGTTTTAAGAAAGCCAAGTGTTGCCAACAGTACTTTCTGTTAAAATTCCTTTTAGTTCTTTATGGGCAACATGACAGAGTTCAGAACAATGACTGATTTAAATTGACACAGCAGAAAACAGAGACTCTCCCCCTAAAAATCCTCAGTAACATACAGCACTCATAGGATCACCAGATATGATTTGAGGCTTATAATTTACTTCTCTGACATCCTCTATTCACATGTGAAGTCATTTCTCAATATAAGAGAAGAGAAATGAAGTTTAAATATTAGCTTCTATAGAATACAAAGCTATTCTAAGTTTTGACAAAAAAAAAAAAAAAAAAAGGTGCAATACACGCCTAACCCTATCTCAGTTAAAAATAACTTCTAAAACACAGAGCTGGACATTTATTGCAATTATAATGCTGTCCAAAAAAAACAGTGACAAAAAAATCAAATGGTTGACTATTTTCTTTCATAATATAGTTTGTCTTTGTTGCATTGTCTAAACACTTTTTTCTTTCTAAACCTTAGTTAGCATTAAAAACTTCATGAATAGCTTGCCTGACTCACGACCACTTACTGTCTTCCTTAGAACTGAATCTTTAGAATTGAATTTAAGTGCATCATTTCTAAGTTAGACTAGGCATCTTGTCAGAACTACAAAAAAAAAATAAAATTAAGTTTGTGGTTACTGTGAGGTTGTCTGAGTGGAGAGAAGAAACCCTCTCAAGTCTTTGAATAATCTCTACAATTTATAACTGTTTAGGTTATTTATGTTGGTCTGTGAAAACTACATGAATGATAGGATATTATCTAAAACAAAACAAAACAAAAAATACTGCCCTCAATTTTTCCTAACGTCTCCACATTGATCCCACTGGAAAATACTTAAAACCACAGACCTCAAATAGGCCCTTATGGGTGCCCAAAATCATCCCAATGATTACTTCATTATCTCTTCCTCAATATAATTCTGTCCTCTCCTACTTCATTCTCACCTGATAACCTCCTTGCCTCTTGTTTAGTATTTCTAAGAAAATCACAAGTGATGAGAAGATACATTGTACATACCCCACCATCACCTCTACCTACCACTTGACCTCGTACTCTGATTTCCTCCTAGAACTTCCTGATANCTCAATACAATTCTGTCCTCTCCTACTTCATTCTCACCTGATAACCTCCTTGCCTCTTGTTTAGTATTTCTAAGAAAATCACAAGTGATGAGAAGATACATTGTACATACCCCACCATCACCTCTACCTACCACTTGACCTCGTACTCTGATTTCCTCCTAGAACTTCCTGATAAAGTTTCCACCTGACTGGCAGTAAACAGCTTTGTTTTCTCACTTGACTCTAACCCTTATTGACTATTCAAAGACACTATCCCTGCAATTATATCACTCTCTTGGAATAATCAGTTTTTTTTTTCCTCTTTCGAACTATCCTCATTTGTGTAAAAACACTCTGTGTTCACTGATGTTGACAGCTTAATTTAAACTTAATTTTTAAAAAGCAGATGAAACGATGAATGAAGAAATGAATGCAAATAAATTAACAAATGAATGAATGCAGCAAAGCAACTGCAGCAGAATGCAGAGAAGCACGGTGGCAGGGCTGTAAACACTGAACTGCTACATTCTTTCAACTTCTCTGCATATTAGAAAAATTCCACAATAGAATATTATTTAAGAACTAATCTGCTGCTGCTGCTAAGTCACTGCAGTCATGTCCGACTCTGTGCGACCCCATAGACGGCAGCCCACCAGGCTCCCCCGTCCCTGGGATTCTTCAGGCAAGAACACTGGAGTGGGTTACCATTTCCTTTTCCAATACATGAAAGTGAAAGAGAAAAACTAATCTAATTCCTCCCAATTTAAACAGAAAAATTCTCACCTGCTTCTTCACCATTCATTTCTTTGTTTCCCCCTACTCCTACAAAGTACGGCCTAAATGTTTTCACACTGATTTCATTCAATTAATAAAAGGTTCATATCAGGGGACAGCAAGGGAAGTTTTTCTACCAGTTAATGTCCAAACATTCTGTATCTTTATAATTAAAAACATATCTCATAGATATTTTGCAGGCTTTTTTAAAATCCAGCTGGAAAATCTTTGTCTTTTAATTGGAGTACTTAGTCTGCTTATTAAATTACTAATGTTTTACCACTAGTAATATGTATATATTAATACTGCTCTATGTAGTAGACTACATGTGATCATCTGCATGGTACACACTAAGAGAGTTGTGAAATAACATGTAACTAACAAACTAACATGGGGTAGTTGACTAAAAATAGATAAATAATATAAAATAATAAAATAAAGGAAGAGAAGATAGGACAGATCGCTACTTTTACCAAAATCTGGACAATGCAACAATCTTAGATTAGTTAACTTTTATTTACTGCTGATTCTACCCTCAAGCATGTGTGTGTTTATGTCATACATTTAATTATTTTCATATTTCACCTCAAAAAATTTATTATTATAGTTTTACATAGTCAACATTCATTTGAATTTACCCACATATTTACACTTTGTTCCACATTCTTTATGTCTATGTTTCCATTCAAGATCATTTTCTTGCATGAAGATCACTCAAGTATATTCTTCAAGTGTGGATCTGCTGGTAATAAATTTCAATTTTTGTTTACATGAAAGTTTATTGATTTCAACTTTGTTTATGAATACTCTATAGCTAGGATAAAAATTATAGGATAGCAATTTCAGTACTCTAACTAGTTCATTCCATTAATTTTGGCAATCTTTTTCACTAGCTAAAAGCCAACTGTCTCTTATTTGACCTCTTTGTCACTAGCTAAAAGTCAGCTGTCTCTTAAGTTGACATGTCTTTTTTTCTCTTGGTGTTCTTAAGTTTTACCTTTCATTTTTGAAGTTTTCTTATGAAATAACCACATGCAGTTTTCTTGAAGGGCATGGAACTTTTGAATCTGTGTAGTCATATATTTCATCAGTCTTGGAAAATTCTTGCATATCAACCTGTATGTTTTTCAACCTCCAGTTCTGTATATTTTATTCTGGATATTAACTCTGACATATTTCACTTCATAAATTCTTTCTTGAGGTTTGCCTAACTGCTGGCAACTAAAGCTATTAAATAAAGCTATTGAATTCACTTCAGTTATTTTAACTTTTAATTATAGAATTTCTATTTCATTCTTTTTATAGCTCCCTGCCTCTGCTGTAAATCTTCATTTGACATTTAATTTCCTGAACATATTAACTTACAGAACTTTAATATCCTTGTTTGATAACTCTAATATTTGCACCTTTGGTGGATTATCTTTTTTATTATATTTTTCTTTTTGNTTTTAATTATAGAATTTCTATTTCATTCTTTTTATAGCTCCCTGCCTCTGCTGTAAATCTTCATTTGACATTTAATTTCCTGAACATATTAACTTACAGAACTTTAATATCCTTGTTTGATAACTCTAATATTTGCACCTTTGGTGGATTATCTTTTTTATTATATTTTTCTTTTTGTTTCAGTCAATATTTTTAACATCTTATTATTAATTTAATATCACAATTTATGTTACATATACTGTGTACACTATACTATATTCTTATACATTGTAGAATAAATAAAAATGTATAGATGATGATATCTTCTTTCAGAGAGAATTTAGTTTGGTTGTGAGCAGAATATTATGGTAGAGATAGATCATCCTAATCTAGTAAGAGACTGAGCTGATTTGAAAGTAGGCTTTTGGGGAGCTTCCCTGGAGGCTCATACAGTAAAGAATCTGCCTACAATATAGGAGACCTGGGTTCGATCCTTGGGTCAGGAAGATCCACTGGAGAAGGGAATGGCATCCCACTCCAGTATTCTTGCCTGGGAAATCCAATGGACAGAGGAGCCTGGTGGGCTACAGTCCATGGGGCCACAGAGTCAGNGTGCACTGGAATAACCCAGAGGGATAGTATGGGGAGGGAGGTGGGAGGGGGGTTCAGGAGTGGGAACTTATTTACACCGGTGGCAGGTCCATGTCAATGTATGGCAAAACCAATACAGTATTGTAAAGTAAAAAAATAAAAATTAAAAAATTAAAAAAAAATGTGGGATGTTGTGGCAGATGATAATTTCCAAAGATGGTCCTCATAGTCTGTCCATTTATCTTGATCCTGAACATGCCTCTGTGACAACCTTATCAATATATTAGAATAGAAATTCTAGCATGTGATTTCTGACTATAGGTCACAAAAATGCCTTGTACTTGTGCCTTTTTTATTTTGAGATTCTCATTCTTGAATCCCAGCCACAATGCTAAGAGGAATCCCAAACTAGAAAGTTTGGAGATACTTGTGTTTGATATGACAGGTTGCAGCTGACAGCCAGCATCAAGTCCTAAACATATATATGAAGGCTCCTCACCCTCCAGATGATTCCAGTCCCCAGACACCACACTACTCCCAGCCTTTGAATCTTCCCAATGAAGCTTCAAACACTATGGAGTAAAGATACGGCACTCTGCTGTAATCTCAAAGAATTCATGAACCACAGAATCTCCAGCATAATAAAAGTTGTTACACAACACTACATCTGGGGTTATTTGTATGCAGTGACAGTAACTGGAACAGGGGCCTTCCAGACCATTTGTTCCTGAACTTCAATTTCTTTCCCCCTAGACTAGTGAAACTACCAAAAACTCTTCTCACCTCCTAGTTGCCTTACTCACTGCTTTGTAATTCGCATTTATTCACACTTCTGGATTTCCCCTTTCCAAAATCTTGACTCTTCAAGAGTTTGCTCACTTAGTATTTTTTTTAGTGGTTTTAATTTTTTAGTTGTTCTTGTTTCGGAGGGTTCATCTGAAACAATTTAATTCTTCTTTTGGGAAGCATATGTTAACTCACCTCAAAGAATTTTTAACTTAAATCATTACACACACACCCACAGATAATTTTAACTTCTAGAAGTCCTATAATTCCATTCTCTGTAGCTTTTAAAAATGTAATTCTCTTATGCTTTGTTTATTGTACTGGCTCTCACTTACAGTATATATTATTGTTTGACCTTAAACACATTATTTTTGATATATATCTCAAAAATATTTTGGAAATTATTTATGCCTTATGTAAATTTTCATATTTCCAGAAAACCTGTTTCTGCCAATTGCTTAGTTTACTATCCTCCTGGGATCAATCTACATTAAATTCTTCTTTTGGGGTTTGAACACACAGATAGCATGATTTCTGGCTCCAAAACTTGTTGAAGGACAACTCAAGGGAAACACTGATTTTTCCTCTGCTCAAGTCCAAGTTAATAAAGACAAGATGGTTTCATTCTTTTTGGATTTAGTTTAATGATAATTTGCTCTTGTCCTTTGGTATTCCCACACTGTGGATGGAGTTTCTTATTTACCTCACCATCTCCTGCAAAAAGCAGACTTTATATCCTTTCTACTCTGGGTTATGTATCCTCAACAGAAAACTGAAACAAGCCTTGCCACATAACCTATAGGTAAAGTCCAGTTTGGGCACTAATCTTTCAAACTTTCCTTTTTTCTTTTTTAGTATTTTGGGATTTTTATTGTTTTCCGGTATTACAATGTATTCAAAGGAAGTTTGCACATTTTGTCTAGCTTTTTGGTTCTGTTCATTAAAAGAATCATTCAGATAGCCAGCCATCTCTGTACTTTCCTTCAATATGGCAGCCAAGAATCCATATTTATATGTGATTTTTTTCATGTGACTGCTGTTTGGTCTCAAAGTCGTGTCCAAATCTTTAGTGATTCCAAGGACTGTAGCTCACTGGGCTCCTCTGTCCATCAGATTTCCCAGGCAAAAATACTGGAATGAGTTGCCATTTACTCCTCCAGGGGATCCTCCCAACACAGAGATCAAACCCATGTCTCATGAACTGGCAGATGGATTCCTTACCACTGAGCCAACAGGGAAGCCCTTCATGTGATATGTCAGTTGAAAATGTTATCACAAAGCAAACAAAACAAAGTAGGTTCAGCCCTGAGAGCTACAGTCTGTCCCCTCTGGCCAGTGCAAATAAAAGCGAAGCTGATGGAAAAAAAAAAAAAATGCATCTGGAAGTGCAAAAAATGGGCTCAATGCTTCAGTTTAACATGGTAATATCTAACTATTTTTGTTCTTAACGCAATTTCTCTCTCATATACTAATAAACACTGGAGGATTACCATGCCCCCTAAGGACTTGAAAATGAGGGATACAAGATGACACTTTGAAGGTTAAATTAAAATTCAACACTTGGATCTAAAGTGAGCCAGGAGCATCATACAATCCCAGCAGGATGTATTTAATTTTATTCACCAAAATCTCTTAATTCCATGCTCACCATGCAACCTCCTGAGTTCCACATAATCCTATCTGTGAGCAGAGAATATGCTGATCATGCTGACAGGACTATTTCTAGTCTGGGTTACTGTCATTTCTGTTGGTAAATCAATAAAGGACGTCTGGCAATGATCTGGCTTAACCAAAGAACAACATAAGCTTATTATGCCGACAGAACATTTCTGCCAGATGTAACCATTCTGTTTCTCACTTTAAACCAACAGAGTGGCATTTTAGGTGTTTCCCCCTGCTCATTCATGAATTTTGATGATCTCTCAGTCCTTTTTCATTCCAGACATTGACCAGATCAGTATTTTTCAAATCTGGATATCCATATTATCAGGAACACAATGTATGATTCTAGGGAATGTGAGAATGGAACAGTACAGGACATGCTTCTGGAGCAATATTTAATAGAAACAGTAGAGAAAGAGACAAAAAGCTTCATTTTTACTAAAAGAAGCACAAATATATTTGGGGAAAAAGTTATATTCATCATAAAAATAAAATTGAGATTTCTTAAAAACTTGCCACTTGATACAGACACATGAGGGTCAATCACCAGATGCCCAGGGCTGCTTCAGTGACAAAGTTAACAAGCCAATGTTTGGACAGTACATGTCATAAAGCACCATATCACATTCCTGTTATCCATTGTTCGGATGGTTGATTGCTTTATTTTTAATGACTATGATTCTCTTTTTCTGGTTCTTACTTATCTTTCCCATTCTATGATCAATCTGTTTATAACATAGATGAATTCTATTTTGTGTTAATGACAGACTGATTTTGTTTCTCAGAACATAACCGCTAGCCAGTTCAATCAATGAGTAAGGAGTATAGTAGAAACTAAATTATCAGTTAACTACATAAAGTATCTCATAGCTAGACAGTCTGTATGAAAGCTACACTAAATTATATTGGAAACATTTATATTTGGTTTATTCTCAAAGACTTGGAAGAAAATTTTCATGTTTCGCATCTTCTTCCTTTGGCTCCTGGAATTAGCATGGCAGCTATACTTCAAGCTGGGTTTAGAATGACAAATAGCATTGACCTATCTCCTTACACAAACTCTTAAATAGCCTACTCTTGCCTCTAGAATAAAGTTCAATGCCCTTAGCATGGCATAGAACATGATCCATAAAGTCTAAAGTAAGCCTCCAGCTTACTACTCAGAGTCTCATCTCTTGGCATACCTTGCCCTCAAAGTGCCTATCTGGCAAACTGAAATTCTTTCAGTGTCTTAACCTCTCTATCTTCATTCTCATGTCAGGGCCTTGGAAATTCATGCTTCCTCTGCCCTGAACACCTGGTCCCCATTATTTGGTAGTTAACTTCACTCTTCAGATTTCCACCTAGATAGGAAGCCCCTCCCATTCTGCCTTCTGAGTTTGGCTTGCACGCCCCTCAATGTAGGACGTCAGTGGTCAATGCTCTGTGCATGCCTCTCACTGAATTTTCAATATCTCATAAAATCTCATTTGGTTCCCATATCCTCTAATGGACTGCAAGTCAACTAGAACACTAATTTGCCGTCTTTGCATCTTTCATCTGATTGATTACTACTTACTCCTTTAGAGCTTTTGGCAGAGGATGCTGATGTCCACGCTGTATCCATTCTTCCTTTACTTTGCAGCACCCACATTTTAGCTGGATGTCCGGTTATCCGATACAGAATATATGTCCCAATCTCCTCTGCAACTAAATGTGGCCAGGGGATGGGAGCAGAACACTTATGTGCAATTTCCAGTGCATCTCCACAAGGACATTTGTCCTGGATTCTCTGTCCACCCTCTTGATGGCTAGGAAAGGTTGACAGTTTGGACCTAAACTTGGAAGCCGCATGTCAAAATTGGTATAAATACCTCACTAAGCCCATAATCCTTAGTCTGCATTGCTATATATGAGAGACCTGTATGAGACAGAACTTTTATGAGATAAACTGTATCTCTTATTTGAGTCAGTTGAGAGAATCAACTCTCTGTGGTACAGCAGCTAAGAACATAGAGGTCAATTTAGGTGTCATTTCTTCAAGAACACCTACATGCATCTCTCACCAGACTACAAATTCCATTAAGACTACTCAATTCACATTTGTTTAATGACACATAAATTAATAAATGAATGACTGACTCCAGGAATCTAAAGTTATATACTAAGTTGACTAACGAATATAATTTCAAAAATTCTCAATAAAATAGCAGCATAAGTAATTAGGTAGCATCTGAAAAAAAAATGAGTGAAAATAATGTATTTAATTACAGAGTATAAGNATTAATAAATGAATGACTGACTCCAGGAATCTAAAGTTATATACTAAGTTGACTAACGAATATAATTTCAAAAATTCTCAATAAAATAGCAGCATAAGTAATTAGGTAGCATCTGAAAAAAAAATGAGTGAAAATAATGTATTTAATTACAGAGTATAAGAATGTTTAAGATCAGTATATCTATTAATGTTATTTTAATGATCAAAGTAGAAGGAAAATACAAACACCATTAGATTGAAAACTTGGAGCAAAGGGAGAAAGTAATTCTCTCATGAAGTAATGTATTCTTTCCACCATCTGCATAAGTTGCAGCATCCTTCCCGGGTGGTGCTAGTGGTAAATGAATCTGCCTGCAATGCAGGAGACACAGGAAATATGGGTTTGATCCCTTGATAGGAATGATCCCCTGGAAGAAGGCATGGCAACCCATTCCAGGACTCTTGCCTGGAGAAGCCTGTGGACAAAGGAGCCTGGCAGGCTACACTCCACGGAGTCACACAAGGTAGGACACGACTGAAGCAACTTAGCTTACACCAGCTCATGAGGAACTGGGCTGGAAAGATATGTTCACGGAGCCCAGAACAAGGAAAGCAGTCAGCTCAGTTTAGTCAGTTCAGTTCAATTGCTCAGTCATGTTTGACTCTCTGCAACCCCATGGACTACAGCACTCCAGACCTCTCTGTCCATCACCAACTCCCAGGGTTTACTCAAACTCATGTGCAGTGAGTCAATGATGCCATCCAACCATCTCATCCTCTGTTATCCCCTTCTCCTCCTGCCTTCAATTTTTCCCATCAGGGCCTTTTGGAGTGAGTCAGTTCTTTGCATCAGGTGGCCAAAATATTGCAGTTTCACTTTCAGCATCAGGCCTTCCAATAAATATTCAGGACGGATTTCTTTTAGGATAGATTGGTTGGATATCCCTGCAGTTCAAGGGACTCTCCAGAGTCTTCTCCAACACCACAGTTCAAAAGCATCAATTCTTTGGCACTCAGCTTTCTTTAGAGTCCAACTCTCACATCGACACATGTCTGGAAAAACCACAGCTTTAACTAGACAGATCTTTGTTGACAAAGTAATGTCTCNGCTGAGGAAGGCTTTCTTATCTCTCCATGCTATTCTTTGGAACTCTGCATTCAAATGGGCATATCTTTTCTTTTTGCCCTTGCCTTTCACTTCTCTTCTATTCACAGCTATTTGTAAGGCCTCCTCAGATAATGATTTTGCCTTTTTGCATTTCCTTTCCTTGGGGATGGTCTTGATCTCTGTCTCTTGTAGAATGTCAGGAACCTCTGTCCACAGGTCTTCAGGCACTCTGTCTAACAGATCTAATCCCTTTAATCTATTTGTACTTCTACTGTATAATTATCAGCTCAGGAGGAGGTAAAAAGAAAGCAATGCATTTAAAGAAAATTTGAATAAATCTTCAGTCTCATCTATTGACATAAAGGAAAGGAAACATGTTATCTCCATTTCATGGCAAACAAAGCAGCACATACTGATCAATGCACCATGGACCAAATTCCCTCATGCAATTTAACCAAAATAATTATTGTATTTGTTACACATTCTATTACTATTTTCATTTCTGGTTTCAAATAATTCAATAAAGTATTGTTAACCTTTATGCAAATAACTATCACATCTTACATATAAAAATAATAGCCAATAATGCTAATAAATGACTCTGTGCTTGCTGTATGTCAGATTATTTGGTAAGTACTTTCTAAGGGTTATCTGTGAAATTTGCTTAAACACAATCTAGTAGACCCCTATTGTCAGTGTTGATTCATGTTATTTCTTATTTAACTATTGTATACACATGTATGACAAGGNCAATAATGCTAATAAATGACTCTGTGCTTGCTGTATGTCAGATTATTTGGTAAGTACTTTCTAAGGGTTATCTGTGAAATTTGCTTAAACACAATCTAGTAGACCCCTATTGTCAGTGTTGATTCATGTTATTTCTTATTTAACTATTGTATACACATGTATGACAAGGAGAACAACAAGGCTATATGCTGTCACCCTGTTTAACTTATATGCAGAGTACATCATGAGAAATGCAGGGCTGGATGAATCACAAGCTGGAATCAAGATTGCCAGGAGAGATGTCAACAACCTCAGATATGCAGTTGATACTACCCTAAATGGTAGAAAGTGAAAAGAAACTAAGGAGCCTCTAGATGAGGGTGAAGAAGGAGAGTGAACTAGCTGGGTTAAAATTCAACATTCAAAAAACTAAGATTATAAAAACCAGTCCCGTGACTTAATGGCAAATAGAAGGGGAAAAAGTAGAAGCAGAGACAGCCCTTATTTTCTTGAACTCCAAAATCACTGCAGACCATGACTGCAGCCACAGATTAAAAAAAAAAAAAAAAAAAAAAATTGGCTCCTTGGAATACAAGCTATGACAAACCTTGTTCTTGTTGTTCAGTTGCCAAGTCTTGTCTGACTCTTTGTGACCCCACTGACTGCAGCACACTGGACTTCTCTGTCCCTTACTACTGTCCAGAGTTTGCCCAAGTTCATGTCCATTGAATCAGTGATGTCGTCCAACCATCTTATGCTCTGTTGTCCCCTTCTCCTTCTGCCTTCAATCTTTCCCAGCATCAGGGTCTTTTCCAATAAGTGAGTTCTTTGCATCAGGTAGACAAAGTATTGAGCTTTAGCTTCAACATCAGTCCTGTCTTCGAATATTCAGGGTTGATTTCCTTTATTTATTTATTTTTTTTACTTTATCTTACTTTACAATGATCTCCTTGCTTTCCAACGGACTCTCAAGAGTCTTCTCTAGCACCACAGCTCTAAAGTGTGAATTCTTCAGCAAAGTGATGTCATTGCTTTTTTTGTTTTTGGTCTAGGTTGTCATGCTTTCCTGACAAGAAGCAACACCTTCTAATGACATGGCTGCAGTCACCATCCACAGTGATTTAAGAGCCCAAGAAGAGCAAATCTGTCACTGCTTCCATATTTTCCTCTTTTCAGTTCAGTTCAGTCGCTCAGTCATGTCCGACTCTTTGCAACCCCATGAATCGCAGCACGCCAGGCCTCCCTGTCCATCATCAACTCCCGGAGTTCACTCAGACTCACGCCCATCGAGTCAGTGATGCCAT
>SJYA01001600.1:296532-466413 GCA_006410615.1 Neotragus moschatus
AACAAAAAACACAGAAGCACAAACTTTATGAGCTCTGTTTTAAATTATTTAACTCATCTCTGGTATAACTTTACAAAGGCTCAAGTATAATTTCATGACTCATTTACATTGGAACATTTTTAAATGTTTTATTTATGTTATGAGATTTTTGTGAGCATTTTATAAATTGTGAAAGTGGCAGCACCTTTTATTCAGGCTTTAAATTTCAGTCTCGCCGAAAGAAGGGAACCAGATTACTTCAATTCAAATCAATGTAGATTCAGATTTTTTATGCAAATTCTTAGCTTATATTTAGCCTAAAAAATGGAAAGAAAACTGATTTCACTTGACAAACAGAAAGTAGACATTAATCCAGAAAAATTCCGTCCTCTTTTTTGTTCATCTACACTTATTAGTCTTATTAGTATAAAACAGGAGCAATGCCACTTCCCAGAAACAAATCAAATTTCAACTATAATTCTGTACTAACAGAGATCTTCTGTTTTACCTCAAAAATATCGTTTGAAGTTCATTCACTAAGGGAGATTTTGAGAATTCTCTCTTATTTTCAGTCAATACCATTTACCATCTCTAGGATAAGTGGTCCAAATAACTAGTCAGACACGCATCCAGCGATTACAGGGTAAAGTTAATGTTCCATATTACATTCTATGTTACCCGTATAAATTGGACCTATTCATTGCATGCAAACCATATGCATATTAATGAATTTTGGTAGAAAATGAAGGTTCAGGGAACTCCCTGCTAAGACAGGACTTCTACTGCAATGGCCCAGGTTCTCCTGGTTGGAGAACTGAGATCCCTCAAGCTGCATAGTGTAGCCAAAAAATAATAATAATTTTAAAAATTTAAAAAGAAAAGAAAATGAAAGCTCAGGTCTGATAATTATGTCCTAAGAGTTACATGGAGGCAAACGATTTTGATAAATGTGTAAAAAGCTGACTTGTGTGAAAGAGTCAATTCAAGGTTTCATCTTGCTCAATCATACTGTACTAACAACCTCAGTGGATATTTATGGATAGCTCTTTTTGCTTATCTCATTTAACTCTCTTAAAACCCACTGACATCTCTACTGTTACCACTATTACCCTCCTATCACAGTAAAGGAAACAGAGACTTAGATGGATGACGTTAATACGTACAGATGCAGGGCTTGGAAGTGACAGAGCCAGGATTCGAACACATGTCAGTGTGATGCCAAAATCTGTACATTTAATAGCTAATGCTAATGCAGTCTAGTTGGAGGTCCTTTTATTTAACAAAATGGAAGGCTTTACGAAAAGTAGGATATCTTCAGAAAGAAATGCCTTCAAGGACTGCATTTTGGAGCAGGGGGCAGGAAAAAAACAATACCATACAAAAAACTGACAGAAAAGTGTTAGAAGTGATGATACAAAAAATGTACTCTTGTAAATTTTTCCAGTTAACTTCCCATCTCCTATTGCTGTCCTGAAATTCTGCGGAGCTGAAGCTCCCAGTTCTGCACTGCTGCAGACATTCAGAACAGGTGATGAATGTAATTACATGAGCAAAGCTTCACCTGATCAAAAGTCACTTTCTCTCTTTCCAGAATTTTACAAGGATCCCCTGGAGATAGCAGCAATAATACTTCATATTTATGTTGATTTTTCACATTAATGGAAATACCTTTAGACAAAACACATCAAGAATGTCCTAATACTAAGTTTTCCCAAAACTCCTCTGAATCAATAACACATATTTGATGAAATTCTGTATCAGTGGCATGCATGTGTACCTGCTAAGTCACTGAGTAGTGTCCAATGCTGTGTGACCCTGTGGACTATAGCCCATCAGGCTCCTCTCTGTCCCCAGGATTCTCCATGCAAGGATACTGGAGTGGGTTGCTATGCCTTCTCCAGGTGATATTCCTAACCCAGAGATCAAACTGACATCTGATAGGTCTCCTACATTGGCAGGCAGGTTCTTCACCACTAGTGCCACCTGGGAAGCCCCATCGCGGGCATGTGAAAGTGAAAGTCGCTGAGTTATATCCGACTCTTTGCAACCCCACAGACTGTAGCCTGCCAGGCTCCTCTGTCCCTGGCAGGAATACTGGAGTGGGTTGCCATATCCTCCTCCAGGGGATCTTCCCAATCCAGGGACTGAACCCAGGTGTCCCGCAATGCAGGCAGATTCTTTACCATCTGAACTACCAGGAAAGCCCATAAATACTGGACTGGGCAGCCTATCCCTTCTCCAGGGATCTTCCTGACCGAGGAATAGAACCAGGGTCTCCTGTATTGCATGCAGATTCTTTACCAACTGAGTTATCAGAGAAGCCCCATCACTGGCATCCACGATGTCTAATGGTGTTCCTGGTTCTGTAAGACTTCAGGAGTCTCCACCAGTGAAAACTAGATAAATTTTTAAGGCACCAGAGACAAGGTCCTAACCTCCCAGGAGCTCCCAGTATGATACACTGAATGACAAGTCATCGTTTTACGCACACAATCCATTTTTTCTGTCTTTTAAATTTTTTTTGGTTAACTTCTATGAACCCTTTTCCATGAGGGAAATAAGATAAAAAATGCAAGTACATCAGTAAGACTGTCCCCTCCCCTTCTGAGTCCACTGGCAGAGCAGGAGCATGTACAATACAAAGTGTCCTTTGTTGACTGGCCTCAAACTAAAAATAACATTCAAATACCCTATGTCTTCAGTATAAAGGAATTAGCTGGATCCACAATGTAAATATTCATGAAAGGAAAGAGATCCTAAGGGAAGATAAATCTCTAAATCCCTGAGACTTTGTTTTCTTCATTTGCTGCCTAGTTTAAAACACCACCAAAACCAAGAACTTTCACGGTAAAAGTTGCTGCCAAGTGTCAGTGAGAATGAGTTCAAAAATAAGAATAATCCTTTCCCAATTTGTTAGAAAACATTTTTGGTTGCTCAAGGCTGGGGCAATAGGGATAAATTAGGAATTTGGTATTAACACGTGCTGCTTGTGGGCTAAGTTGCTTCAGTTGTGTCTCTTTGCAACCCTATGAACTGTAGACTGCTGGGCTCCTGTCTCCTATGTCTCCTGCATTGGCAGGAAAATTCTTTACCACTAGCGCCACCTGAGAAGTATATACACTACTGTATATAAAACAGATAGACAACAAGGATCTACTATACAGCACAGGGAGCTCTACTCAATATTCTTGATAACTTATAAGGTAAAAGAATCTGAAAAAAAAGATATATATGTATGTATAAATGAATCACTTGGCTATACACCTAAAACTATTGCAACATTGTAAATCAACTATTTGCTGTGTGCTTAGTCGCTCAGTCATGTCTGATTCTTTGCAGCCCCACGGACTGCAGCCTGCCAGGTTCCTCTGTCCATGGCAAGAATACTGCAGTAGGTTGGCATCCTCCTTCAGGGGATCTTCCCAACCCAGGGATCAAACCCAGGTGTCCTGCAATGCAGGCAGATTCTTTACCATCTGAGCCACCAGGGAAGCCCATGAATATTGGACTGGGTAGCCTATCCCTTCTCCAGGGGATCTTCCTGACCCAGGAATCAAACCAGGGTCTCTTGTATTACAGGCAGATTCTTTACCATCTTATCCACCAGGGAAGCCCCAATTATACTTTGATTTTTTTTTTTAATCTAAATAAATTAAAGAAACACTTCTGGTTCCTCAAATGAAACCTGGAGGAATCTCCAACTTCTAACAGTTAGCACAGGTAGAGCCTAATCCAGATGCAAAAACTGCAAAGTGTTCTAGGAGGGCCTTTTGGAGATGATCCTTGTGTTCTGAAAGGGAAAGGATCTGTTCTGTAAGGACAGAGGGAACCACTCTTCTCACTGTACCACTTGAATGAGAAGAGGTTAAACATTCCAATGCCTCCTCCCCTCCATACCCATCAAAGGGGATTTGTTGCACATTGGGCTTCTCATGTGGCACTAATGGTAAACAATCTGCCTGTCAAAGCAGAAGATACAAGTTCCATCCCTGGGTCAGGAAGATCCCTGGAGAATGGAATGGCACCCCACTTCAGTATTTTTGCCTGGAGAATCCCCATAGACAGAGGAGCCTGGAGGGCTACAGTCTGTGGGGTCGTAAAGAGTCCAACACGACTGAGCACAGCATGCAACACAGTGAAGCAGGAGGAAGAGGTTATAGGATGTTTAAAGAGTAAAAGCATTAGAAAAATCAGAAGACATTAAGGAAGCAAATATCTAGACTTGCCTGGGAAGTACTGACACCGAAACACAACGCACTAGCAGGCAGAGCACATGTGGGGCTGACCGAGGACCCCAGGGGCAGGAAAGGGCCTCTGGTGGGGTGAGGTTCACAGCTGCACATAAAGAACAACAAGAAAGGGATGGACAGAGGCCCCAGAGCAGGATATCTTTTATTTTGTCTTCAAACATGAATTTCATTGTATTTTTTTCAGATTGAAAAGGAAAGATTTAAACTCTATTTGCAGATATCATCTTACAGATTGAAAATCCAAGGAATCCACTTTTGTTTTTTGCATATTTGATAAGCCCATTTCATTTATTTACCTGTTTTTACATTCCTTTTTAGTATTCTTTTCCATTATGGGTTATTATAGGCTACTGCATACAGTTCTTTGTGCTATTACAGTAGGATCTTGTTGTCTACCCATTCTGTATATAAGAGCTTAAATCTGTTAACCCCAAACTCCCACTCCATCCCTCCCACATCACGACCCCCCTTGACAACCATCAGTCTGTTCTCTATGTCCATGACTCTGTCTCTGTTTCACAAAGAGGTTCATTTGTGTGCACCTTTATGTTCGTAGCAGCGCTGTTCACAATAGCCAAGACATGGAAACAGTTTAAATGTCCCTCGACAGATGAATGGATAGAGAAGATGTGGTACATATGTACAATGAAGCAGGACAACTTTAATGCCTGCCAGTGCAGACAGGTGAGTTATCACAAGTCTTCCAGGGAAATGGCTTAGGGATGTAGTGGGGAAAAGGGGTGCAGTGAGGAGCAATGTGGGACCCCAGCTCACCCAGTTGGGGGCTTTATTATTAATATACACCTTGAATTCTCTCTCTCAGGCTGTTACCACCTGTGTGCTCATCTGAAAAAAAAATTCATTCTGTTCATTCAAAATATTTTCTAGATGTAAAACCAATCACTTAAAGAAAGTTAAACTATATTGTAAATACCCCAGGGAAACATAGTTTTAAAAGTAAATGACAAAGCGCTAGGAAGCAAAGAAAGCTCTATTTTATGTGGATAATCAACTTCAAATTATCTATTTTGTAAATATGTATTCTGGGGTTTTAATTTTCTATAAAGTAGGCCACACAGAAATAGCTTAGTTTATACACATACACACATATACAACTGAAGTAAAAATAAATAAAAACTTGAACAGTAGAGGGACAGCCATGAAGGCAGTGGCAGCAGAAGCAGCTGTCTATAGAATCAGAAAGTGTTGGGGAATATTTGGAGATTTTAATGAGCTGGACATTGTGTCTGGACAATGTTGTCTTTAAGAAAGAGGCTTTCACACTGATAGTGAAGCACAGAGCAAGTGGATATTTTCAAGAGGACTCAAAGTTCTGAGAAAAATATGAAGTTTAGAAAGTTGGGAAAACGACCTTCAAGAAAACCAAAGCCACAATTCTGCTTTTAAAGATGCAAATAACCCAGAAGGTGAATGTTGATGACTCGCTACAGACACAGTCAGACAGTGAAGGGTCTGCAGCTTGAGCAAGGTGGACACGGGAACATGAGGGTTTGGTGACTCATCCTATCACTGAGAAAAACCTTTAATTCTTACAAGGGAAAAACTACAGGGATGCAGGCTTTTTCCCTTCAAGTGCGATAATGCCTGAATTTGGGCCATTAAACTTAGGCAGTTGATCAGCTGGAATTGTCTCATAACCGGGTTATCCAGGGGAGAGATCTGGGCATAACATAGCAGATTCTNTCCTATCACTGAGAAAAACCTTTAATTCTTACAAGGGAAAAACTACAGGGATGCAGGCTTTTTCCCTTCAAGTGCGATAATGCCTGAATTTGGGCCATTAAACTTAGGCAGTTGATCAGCTGGAATTGTCTCATAACCGGGTTATCCAGGGGAGAGATCTGGGCATAACATAGCAGATTCTGAAGATAACTCGGCCTTCTCTCTGTAATTTGCTTTCTATAGACAGTTTCCTTCCCAGATACTCAAGAACCATCACAACCATTACCACTAAAGTAAAAATAAAAACAAGCTGCTATTTTCTGTGAACTTACTATGAGCCAAGCACTGGGTCAAGCTTTTTGTTGTTGTTTTAAAATTTTTTATCTATTCTTCAATGAGCTGCAACAAATCTTAACTGCCTTTCTTGAGGACAGGATGCTCATGTTCGATATGTCCAAAAAGTGTGCTTATTTAGCAGTACTCTTTTTCCACAGGCTTCCACAGCATTCACAGGCCTCTGAATTCTTTTCTGTCAAACAAACCTTTTATTTTTATTTTAATTTTTAACTGAGGATAATTAGTTTNGCACAAATATTTGGAAAGAAGATCTATATAGGGTGAAGGGTTTGGCTGATTGATGCACAAAGTTCTACAAACCCTAAGCTGGATGATTTTATCATGAGCTTTGAGGAGGAACCTCAAAGTTCTGAGAGCTTACACATTAGGACAAAAAGGCTGAGAGTATTTAAATAATTTCCCCAAAGACCACAGGGCACTTAGTGATGTTGTAGGACAGTATTTAGAATATTAACATGTATATGTGTGTGTGCATTATTACCACTCTTTATTTTACCTATTTCCTCTTCCCCATTTGGAACACCTAAGCCATGTAGACTTGTTGCTTAAGATTAGGGAAGCTTTAGTCGGGGGAAAAAAAAGAGGAGAAAAAAGAGCCCCAGGAAAGGACTTACTCAGCAAACAGATAGCAGATTTGGCAGATTACCTGAAGAAGAACTAGGTTACCTATCATAAGGCAGATTCTTTACTGACTGAGCTACCAGGGAAGCCCATCACAAGTTTAACCATCCCCTACATAGAATTCTACAATCTGGAAGAAGGTGGATTGTCTGAAGAGGAAGCAGAAGATATTTAGGCAGTCACAGGCCCCTGAGGAAAGAGACNAACTAGGTTACCTATCATAAGGCAGATTCTTTACTGACTGAGCTACCAGGGAAGCCCATCACAAGTTTAACCATCCCCTACATAGAATTCTACAATCTGGAAGAAGGTGGATTGTCTGAAGAGGAAGCAGAAGATATTTAGGCAGTCACAGGCCCCTGAGGAAAGAGACCCTGGACCTCGACCCCATGCCTCAGATAATCCTTGAATAAATAATCATATATTTTATTATCAAAGCAACACTATATATAATTACCTAAAAACAGGTGGAAACTCAGACTGTACTGGGAAAACCTCACAGAGAATTACCCTACCTCTGAAGATGAGAAGGTAATAGAACTTCCCACAAAAGACAGAAAGGACCTGTGCTCTTTTCTCAGCAAAGCCACAGGGACAGAAGAAATCCTTAAGAATCAGTCAGTCTAGGTAGCTGATGTATTTATAAGGCTTTTCAGAATTCCTTGCATCTTAGAATGAATCCTTTCCACCAAATACTGGCTTTGAGTTTTCTGTTTTATAGTTTATAATTGCTGTTTATTTGTATTTTATAGTGTAGCTTTTCCTCAAACATCTGCTAAGTCTTGATTGTACGCTCATATTATAGTTAAATCCTCTTTTGAATTGCATGCTGTATCTGTTCTTGGGGCAAAGACCCACACTGGCATCTGGACAGAATATTCAGTGGTGGTGGGGAAGAAACGCAACTTTTCCCCTGATCCTGGATATATCCTATTTGCCTAGGCTGTGTCCAGCCACCCTGTGACCCATTTACTCCCTCAAGAAAAATCCCGGACTTGCTGTTCTCAACTAGATTCAGAAATCACAGTTGATACTAGACCCCAGGGAGGGGCATGAGGTCTCGAGAATGACCTGAGCAGCATCTTGTCACCCCTGGCCTAAGCCAATCACCTTGGCTCTCAGTTTCACCCATTCTTGAATGTTAATTTAGTACTGTGTACATGTTCTTCATCAGGAGGCACCCACAGAACTCCTGAGCTGTAATTCCTTCTTCAACCAGTCCTGTCTTATATGAATCCTTCATTATTCTTACTCCACCAGAAGTTTCCAAACATGCCTTTGAGCTCAGCTATTTAATTATCTGTTATTTATTTAGTTAAGTATCTTTTCGATCATCTCCTGGATTTTGATGGAAGAGAGGGAGACCACAGCATGTAGCAGTAATTGTGAAATTACACATATTACAGCATGTAGCTGTAACTGTGAAATGAAAGCCAAGGGCCAACTCAGCAGGGACCTGGGTGTTCTGAGAGCTAGAGACCGGCTAGTCACTGGGGCTTCTCTCAGAGTGTGGTGGGGGCTTATGTACAGATGACTCCCGGGTGTTACATAATGAACCCAGGATCCAGACATTACACTATATTAACCTCACTCCTGAACTTAGGTCCAGTACAACATAGGAGCAACCTATAAATTGACTGAGAATGGATTTCTTCCTCCCCACAGAATAAGGGCTTAAAACAGAAGTTAAATTTATCATTAAAAAAATGGTTACATCATTTACATCCTTGAAAAGGTAGCAGAATCAGAAATATTCATTAATGCATTCATCCTAGGAATTTTTATAATTTTATTTGCCAAACACTGTTCTAGATCCTAAAGACAGCACAATGAAACCGATAATATATCCATGTCTCCTGACTTCCACTAAGTTTCTTTATTACTGAACTCTCAGAAGTATCTTGTCCTTCATAAAGATAAATGAGATATCTAATGCTTAAAAATAATTTGAAAATAAAGTTGTACCTAGTTAAAGGTGCACTTTACCTATCTGTTTCAGCAATCAGATAAAACTACATATTTGTTGTATATAAGATATGAGGCAATGATATCATTCCTAAGTTCCAAATAGCTCTTTCAAATCACAAACATAATATGTATTTTCTTAATAGAAAAGTAAATGCCTTATTTCAACTTTATCCCGATACTTTCTCTACCCTTTTGAAAATAAACCTGTCTTTTTAATATTTCAAGAAAAAATAATGCATTTTCCACAGCCATAAAATTAGACACTATTGGTTTTTTACAGTTTGAATCAATACCAATTATACACCTATGGGTCTGGTCTCTTCTTTATTATAGTGGCTTCTATTCAAGTACTAGGTAACTATTTCTCCCATTTTCTTCAGCTAAAAGTAAATTGTGAGGAAATCAATTCCATTTTGGATACTTATATTCATGATATTTATTGTATTCCCACATTTTACATCACAGAATATGTGCTCATTATTGCAGCTAAACCAAAAGAAATACAACTAGAAACAATTCACTAATAATATTCTATCTCAGCTGGTTATTCTTTAAATATACAACTATAGATGCGACCAAGATAATTAAAATTAAGAAAGCTAATGTCAATATATTCTGTTAACAAGTAGAATTATCCAATACAGCATTAGTAAAAAGTATCTAATAAATCTGTCTTGTGGTAATTCTAGATGGAACTTAAATCCAACTGACAATAACATATAGAAACTTTAGAAAACATCTCAGAACCAAGTGCTTTTAGAGACTAAGGATTTTTCTTGAACATCAGTTGAGGTTGCCAATAATAAAAAGTTAAAGTAAAAACAGTTTAGTGTACTTAACAAGTATTTTGTTGGCATTAATCAACTTCAAGTCTTTTCTCACTATTTCCTATATATATAATTTTAAATATTCATTGCCATATATGTTTATGTTTGATGCATAATTATGTATATTTCATATATATATTTCATCTGTACTATTAAAAGTAAATAGGAGACCATAAGATCATGATCAAGTCAGAAATGCAGAAAACCAGAGGCTGGAGAATCCAGAGAACATTTTAAACAAGTTCTCTGTTTATCTAGTATGCTGTTTTCACTGTTATGATGATTTACTATGGGGTCATCATGACACTTAGCAATTTCTTATCCATTCTTTTCTATCCCGTGAGTACATATTTGAAGAATGGCACATTCTTGGACTCGACAAGACCAGACAAGGCAGATAACATGATGAACATAAATTAAAGTTGCAGAGGTGGCACCAAGCAGTGAAGACAGAGGATGAGAGGGCTCTGGAATACAGTCTGTGTTTCTCCTTAAAATTAACTGTTGCATCTCCAACAAACCAAAGTCTCCAAACCTGCTTAATATTTACTTCTTTCAAGAAGCTTTCTCCAAACAGAGCACTGACATTTCTAACAACTATGTGGAAGTCAAGGTGTTGTATTCGTTTGAATATTACAGATAGTCCTTGTCTTATGATGGTTCACCTTATCGTAATGGTGTAAAAGTGATATACATCCAGTAGAAACTACTTCAAATTTTGAAATTTGATCTTTTCTCAGGTGAGCAGTATGTGGTTCAGTGCTCTCCTGATGCTAGGCAACTGCAGCCGTAGTTCCCATTCAGCCCAAAATCGTAAGAACACGAGAGAAAACAACCCATTCACATACAACCATTCTGTTTTCCACTTTCAGTACAGTACTCAGAATTATATGGGATAGTCCACACTTTATTACGAAAGAGGCTTTGTCTTAGATGGTTTCTTGCCCACCTATAGGCTAACATAAGTATTCTGAACACATGTAAGGTAGGCTTGGCTAAGCTATACTATTTTGTAGCTTAGGTGTACTCAATGCATTTTTGATGTACAGTATGTTTGAGACAAAACTCCATCGTAGGTTGAGGAAGATTTGTACCATTCATCAGAGTGCAATTCAAGAGCCATATGTATTAGATCACACAGGGTAAGATTTAAAAACACAGATTCCCAGGTATCACCCCAGATGTTCCAAATCTGAAACATAAGAAATGGTGCCCTGCAACATGCATTTAAATGAGCTCCCCAATTAACAACCTTATATACTAAAGTTTAAGAACCACTGTCCCACAGCTTCCCACACAGGTCAGTAAACAGTGATTGAATTAGGATTTGGGGCCATGGAAGAGAAGAATACATTCAGAAGGATAAACATGAACAGAAACTTAGAATGTGCCTTATTAGGAAATGAAACCCTCAACATAGACAAGGGGGTGTCTAAGGGAACAGAGAAAGTACATCTATAAAAGTCAAAGTGACCACAAGCACACTAAGAAACACTGTAGAAGTAATCAGATATTCAAAGAAATGCTGAAAGACACACATGCAGAAATCATTAGGAAAAAGATGAGTGTTTCCTATTTGAAAAGGCAAACAGCCATTCCTTTATTTTTACAAATTCACAAAAAGTCTGCCTAAAAATGCTAAAAAAGATGACTGAAGAAAAGGTTTTCTTATTTTCCATTCACAAAGGAAAACAATTAATGCTTTCTAGGCAAGGTCAACTTTTAAAGAAGAAAATCATTGGATTATTTCTCCCTGACATCCTTTATGTTTTTTTTAGTAAAAATTATATATATTTAAGGTATACAACATGATGTTTGGGTATACATATACAATCATCTATATAATGCTTACTACAGTCAAGCTAATCAAATTAACGCACCTATCATCCCATATGGGACTTCTCAGGTGGCTCAGTGGTAAAGAATCCACCTGCCAAGNTGTCTCTAGATTTCAGGGTCTTACTTGCAAGATCCTAATGTCAGATACCACCTACAAACCTCACCTGGTGTGCTGAGACTACCAGATAGCGGGTGAAGTAAAGTGTCAGTCTCTCAGTCATGTCCAACTCTTTATGAACCCAGGGATGGTAGCCTACCACGTTCCTCTGTGGGATTCTCCAGCCAAGAATACTGGAGTGGGTTGCCATGCCCTTCTCCAAGGGGGTGAAGGAAAGGCTCCAAACAGCTATGTGCCCATTTACCAATCTGTATATGATAATCAAGTGCTTAAGGTCAGAGCTTCAACATCCCTGTCTCCATTTTGATGGAGACTTTTGGCTTAAATAGTCATACAGTCATATTTATAAATTAGAATGCCACATATTTATACAGCAAGTAATGTGATACCAAGATGNCCCATTTACCAATCTGTATATGATAATCAAGTGCTTAAGGTCAGAGCTTCAACATCCCTGTCTCCATTTTGATGGAGACTTTTGGCTTAAATAGTCATACAGTCATATTTATAAATTAGAATGCCACATATTTATACAGCAAGTAATGTGATACCAAGATGCCATGTCTTAGGGTCACAAAACAAATCCACAATCTACAGTTTGTGGTTGTATCTGTATTCCAAAACAGCAGGTATTTTTTCATTGGTGTTTCTGTCACTTAACTTGGTAATATTCTGTTGTTTATTTTCAATGGCAGGAGTTTTTATTTACTTCTTAAGTTCACTCAGTTAAGTTGCTCAGTCATGTCTGACTCTTTGCGACTCCATGAACTGCAGCACACCAGGCTTCCCATTCCATCACCATCTCAAACTCATATCCATCGCACCAGTGATGCCATCCAACCGTCTCATCCTCTGCCACCCCCTGCTCCTTCTGCCTTCAATCTTTCCCAGCATCACAGGCATTTCCAATGAGTCAATTCTTTGCATCAGGTGGCCAAAGTATTAGAGCTTCAGCATCAGTCCTTCCAATGAATATTCAGGACTGATTTCCTTTAGGACTGACTGGTATGATCTCTGCAGTCCAAGTGACTCTCAAGAATCTTCTGCAACACCACAGTTCAAAGGTATCAATTCCTCAGTGCTCAGCTTTCTTTATGTTTAACTCTCATATCCATGCAGGACTACTGCAAAAACAGTAGCTTTGACTAGACAGACCTTAGTTGGCAAAACATTGTCTCTGTTTTTTAATATGCTATCTAGGCTGGTCATAGCTCTTCTTCCAAGGAGAAAGTATCTTTTAATTTCATGGCTGCAGTCACCATCTGCAGTGATTCTGGAGCTCAAGGAAATAAAGTATATCATTGTTTTCATTGTTTACCCATCTTTTTGCCATATGGAACCAGATGCCATGATCTTCGCTTTTTGAAAGTTAACTTTTAAGCCACTATTTTCATTCTCCTTTTTCACTTTCATCAGGAGACTTCAATTCCTCTTCACTTTCTGTCATAAGGGTGGTGTCATCTCCATATCTGAAGTTATTGATACTTATTGCCGCAATCTTGATTCCAGCTACTGCTTCATCCAGCCCAGTGTTTCTCATGATATACTCTCCATGTAACTTAAACAAGCAGGGTGACAAAAAACAGCCTCGACCTACTCCTTTTCCTATTGGGAACCAGTCTGTTGTTCCATGTCCAGTTCAAACTGTTGCTTCCTGACCTTCCCACAGATTTCTCAAGAGGCAGGTCAGGCGGTCTGGTATTCCCATCTCTTTCAGAATTTTCCAGAGTTTGTTGTGGTCCACACAGTCAAAGGCTTTGGCATAGTCAATAAAGCAGAAATAGATGTTTTTATGGAACTTTCTTGCTTTTTTGATGATCCAACAGATGTTGGCAATTTGATCTCTGGTTCCTCTGCCTTTTCTAAAATCAGCTTGAACATCCAGAAGTTCTCAGTTCACATACTGTTGAAGCCTGGCTTGGAGAATTTTGAGCATTCCTTTGCTAGCATGTGACATGAGTGCAGTAATTTGAACATTCTTTGGCACTGCCTTTCTTTGGGATTGGAATGAAAACTGATGTTTTTCAGTCCTGTGGCCACTGCTGGGTTTTCCAAATTTGCTGGCATATTGAGTGCAGCACTTTCACAGCATCATCTTTTAGTACTTGAAATAGCTCAGTTGGCATTCCAGCACCTCCACTAGCTTTGTTTGTAGTGATGATTCCTAAGGCACACTTGACTTCGCATTCCAGGATGTCTGGTTCTAGGGGAGAGACCACACTATTGTGGTTATCTGGGTTATTAAAATCTTTTTTATATAGTTCTTCTGTGTATTCTGGACACCTCTTCTTAATATCTTCTGCTTCTGTTAGGTCCATACCATTTCTGTATTTTATTGTGCCCATCTTGGCATGAAATATTCCCTTGGTATCTCTAATTTTCTTGAAAAGATTGCCACTCTTTTCCATTTTATTTTTTTCCTCTATTTTTTTTGCATTGATCACTGAGGAAGTCTTTCTTATCTCTCCTTGCTGTTCTTTAGAACTCTGCATTCAGGTGGGTATAGCTTTCTTTTTCTCCTTTGCCTTTAGCTTCTCTTCTTTTCTCAGCTATTTGTAAGGCCTCCTCAGACAACCATTTTACCTTTTTGCACTTCTTTTTCCTGGGGATGGTCTTGATCACTGCCTCCTGTACAGTGTCATGAACCTCTGTCCATAGTTCTTCAGGCACATTTTCTATCAGATCTGATCCCCTGAATCTATTTGTTACTTCTACTGTACAATCATAAGGGATTTGATTTATGTCAGTCCTGAATGGTCTAGTGGTTTTCCCTACTTTCTTTTATTTAAATTTGAATTTGCAATAAGGAGTTCATGATCTGAGCCACAGTTAGCTCCTGGTCTTGTTTTTGCTGACTGTATAGAGATTCTCCATCTTTGGCTGCAAAGAATATAGTCAATCAGTTTTCAGTATTAACCATGTGGTGATGTCCATGTGTAGAGTCTTCTCTCGTGTTGCTGAGATAGAGTGTTTGCTATGACCAGTGCATTCTCTTGGCAAAACTCTGTTAGCCTTAGACCTGCTTCATTTTGTACTCTAAGGACAAACTTGCCTGTTACTCCAGGTATTTCTTGACTTCCTACTTCTCCATTCCAGTCCCCTATAATGAAAAGGATATTTTTGTGTATGTGTGTCTGTGTTAGTTCTAGAAGGTCTTATAGGTCTTCATAGAACTGTTCAATTTCAGCTTCTTTAGCATTTGTGGTTGAGGCATAGTCTTGGATTATTGTGATACTGAATGGTCTACCTTGGAAACTAACAGAGATCATTCTGTCATTTTTGTGATTGCACCCAAGTACTGCATTTTGGACTCTTATATTGACTATGAGGGCTATTCCATTTCTTCTAAGGAATTCTTGCCCCACAGTAGTAGATATAATGGTCACCTGAANTAGTCTTGGATTATTGTGATACTGAATGGTCTACCTTGGAAACTAACAGAGATCATTCTGTCATTTTTGTGATTGCACCCAAGTACTGCATTTTGGACTCTTATATTGACTATGAGGGCTATTCCATTTCTTCTAAGGAATTCTTGCCCCACAGTAGTAGATATAATGGTCACCTGAATTAAATTCACCTATTCCAGTCCATTTTAGTTCACTAGTTCCTAAAATGTCTATGTTCACTCTTGCCATCTCCTGTTTGACCACTTCCAAGTTGCCTTGATTCATGGACCTAACATTCCAGGTTCCTATGCAATATTGCTCTTTACAGCATCAGACTCTATTTCCATCACCAGTCACATCCACAAGTGGGCCTTATTTTTGTTTTGGTTCCATCTTCATTCTTTCTGGAGTTATTTCTCCACTCTTCTCCATTAACATACTGAGCACCTACCTATTTGGGGATTTCTTATTTCAGTGTCATATCTTTTTACCTTTTCATACTGTTCGTGGGGTTCTCAAGGCAAGAATACTAAAGTGCTTTGTCATTCCCTTCTCCAGTGGACCACGTTTTGTCAGAACTCTCCATTATGACCTGTCCATCTTGGGTGGCCCTACATGGCATGGCCCATAGTTTCATTCAGTTAGATAAAGCTGTGGTCCATGTGATTAGTATGGTTAGTTTCCTGTGATGTGATTTTCACCCTCTCTGCCCTCAGACGGATAAGAATAAGAGGCTTGGGTACTCATGTACACCCATGGCGGATTCATGTCAATGTACGGCAAAACCAATACAGTACTGTAAAGCAAAATAAAGTAAAAATAAAAATTTAAAAAAAAAAAAAAAAAGGAATAAGAGGCTTATGGAAGCTTCCTGATGGGAGAGACTGACTATGTGGGAAACTGGGTCTTTTATTTCTTAGAAGAATGTAAAGTCATGAGAAGGATAATATGGTAATAACGTGAAAGATCACTAGTTCCAAAAGGTATATGTCCTTCTTGAAAAAAGTAATTGGAACATTTTAAGAAGAAAATAAAGCAATGTTCAAAGAGCTGGTTCTTATTTCCTAAAGCCTGGATTCAAAGTCATGCTGAATGTTAATGAGAAACTTGATACTAATACTCCCTGAAGTAGATGCATAAATAGGAAATCTAGGAAGTTTTCAGAAAATTAATGAAGAGTTTAAAAACAGCTAATAGGAATAAATTAATTAAGGCACTCATTTGAAATGGCTTAAGTCATTACACAGTTAAAAGTCCACCTGGCTAGAAGCAAACAAGGGAAAGAAATTCCATGTTCTTCTAAACTAACAGAAAAGAAAAAAGATGCTTAAGTTTTCACTATCATGAATTTTAGTTGGAGAAAAATTTCAGAATAATGTATGGTTGATTTGAAATATTACAAATCATGCATGCATTTTAATCACTCCTTTCTACAGTTTTCATGGATGTGCTTAATTTGTTGTGCAAATCTGAGTACATTAATATATGTCTTCTGGAAATAACTCTATCCAGTAACTACACACTATGCAAAGATTGATTATGCTTCCACAGGAATAGCTTGTAATGAAATAACTTGCTATTAGCATACGAAAGTGCAACTTCTGTTGCAGAGTAATATGGCATGGATGGCAAAACTGTAAATTATTTTGAGAATTTATCTTCTGGATGCCTTCCCATCATAACAGTTTCTGACTTAACCCATTGCTGCTAGATTTTATTCAAAAAAAACTACAGATTCTCACAATTCAAGAACCTCACAATGTTTAATTTGGAGGATGATTTGTTCAGTAGAACTCCAAATACATGCTAAACATAAAAAAAAAAGCCCTCAAGAAAAAGTAAACGATAAGAAACTCATTTGAAATAAAAAGTAATCTAATTCTCTGATCATGAGGTTACAAGAGAAAAAAAAGGCAGGGGAAAGAAAATAAATACCTGTGCCTTAATGATCTCCCACAAGTACACAAAAAGCCAAAAACATTTTGGGAAATGCCAGACTGGATGAATCACAAAATGGAATTAAGATCTCTGGGAGCAATATCAACAACCTCAGGTATGCAAATGATACCACTCTAGTGGCAGAAAGAAAAGAGGAATAAAGGAACCTCGTAATAAGGGTGAAAGAGTAGAGTGATAAAGCTGGTGTAAAACTCAACATTCAAAAAATGAAGTTCATGGCGTCCCATCACATAAATGCAAACAGAAGAGGATAAAGTTGAAACAGTGACAGATTTTATTTTCTTGGGGTCCAGAATCACTGGGGATGGTGACTGTACCCATGAAATCAAAAGATGCTTGCTCTTTGGAGGAAAGCTATGAAAAAATTAGAAAGCATGTTAAAAATCAGAGACATCACTTTGCCAACAAATGTCTATATAGTCAAAGTCATAGTTTTACCAGTAATCATATGTGGATGTGAGAGTTGGATGTAAGAAGACTGAATGCCAAAGAACTGATGCTTCCAAACTGTGCTGCTGGAGAAGACACTTGAGAGTCCCTTGAATGGCAAGGAGATCAAACCAGTCAATCCTACAGGAAATGAACCTTAAATGCTCATTGGAAGGACTGATGCTGAAGCTGAAACTCCAATACTTTGGCTACCTGATGTGAAGAGCTAACTCATTGGAAAAGACTCTCATGCTGGCAAAAATTGAGGTCAGGAGGAGAAGAGAGCAGCAGAGCACGAGATGGTTGGATGGCATCCTCTCAGTGGACTCAATGGACATGAGTTTGAGCAAACTCCAGGAGACAGTGCAGGAAGCCTGCCGCACTGCAATCCATGGGGTCTCAAAGATTTGGACACGACTGAGCAAATGAACAGCAATAGGGCAAACTACTCTAATACATGAAAGCTACCAGCAGAGTAGTATATTCTGAGCTATTCCACTGTGTAAATCATCAGATTTACCAGAGATGGTTACCTTATGTTTAAGAGAAATCTAGATATTAAATGCAGGCAAATGTAAGTGTTGTTTAAGTCACTTAATTTACATTTCAAGAACTCTGTTTTAGAGTTACAAGGACAAAGGAGAGTGACAATTTTAGTCTTAAGAGTCTGAAAAAAAAATAAAAAAGAGTCTTTGCATCTTCTCTTAGCATTCTTCTTTAGATTCTTTCCTGATTAAAGGGAGACTTACAAGTTGAGTTCTTAGGCCTTCCTTTTATCTCTGGAGGATTTTGTAGAACTTCATTCCTGAGAGGCACCCATTCTGTGACCATGAGGACTAGGCTAAGAAAATGGAAAATATGACCCTGAGCCCTCACTCTTCTCAGCTGTTAGTGACTCAAGTTCATAGTGCAAACCACATTCTTTTGGGTATCTTATTATTTTCAGCTGAAGAACATGGCAAACTTCACTAACATGACAAGAGAGATAGTTCATGGCTCCTGAACTCCAGTGATCTTGCTTATCTGTTATGATGAAAGGAACTGAATTTGTAGATTTCAAAACGCAAACTGCAATGATACACACTTCTGAAGACAACTACAAGTTACAAAGAGAAGTTCTTTTGATAACATGGCTTTAGCTTTTTCCATGTATATTTTCTTCAGAAAAAAAATGTGTTTGCACTCTTTAGACTTCTCTACAACTTCAAAATAAGATACCTATCATTAAAAAAGATTCCTCTTGGTTAAAAAAAAAAAAAGCATGACTCAAGGGTGTCCATTAGGGAATTAATTCCCAGTAACTATGTCTCATATTAACAACCAGGTAAAATATACGTGTTTTCTAGCTAAGGCTTAGTTGCTTTTTTTTTTTTCTTTCTAATGACCAGTTTTTAATTTGGGCCATTATCACCTTTCAAGTTTCAAGGAAGGAAAACCATGAACCACTCTTACTTACAAGTTTACCCTCTGCATGTTTTTTCCCCATACGCAATAATTACTCACAGATTTTCCAAACCTGTTTGTCACTTCTTTCACTTATTTTTACTAACAAATTTGATTTTTTAAATTGTTTCCCTCATATGTTCTGATGTCCTCTAAAAAGGATGAAGTCTTAATCACTCTATTTCCTTTTCACACATGAATCTTTATGTCTTCTTTTCTCACAGGCCTATTTTTTAAACTGCTTTCCAACTTCTTTCCTTTTTCAGTTTTGTTTCTTCTCATTCAAAATGATCGTCTTGAGAATGTCTTTCCATTCCTCTGAGAGTGACTGAAAAATACAGTGTCGTCTTGCATCATTTTTACTCCATAAACCACCAAACCTGAGATTTGCAGTTTAACAGGAGCTTGCTAAAAATGCCAGTGCTGATGGTTTAGATTATTTCCTGATTAAAGGGAGAATTCTCTGTTTGATCACATGATGCCATTGTGACCAGTGAGCCCTCCAGTTTCTGATTACTGAATGCCAGGTTGTATTTAGTTGAAGTTTGCTTCCTAGAAATCTACAGAATTGCCACATGGTGTGATACTCTAATTATGAGTCAGAATCACAGGACCGAAGGTGTGGAAGTCTCTAATGTAACCCAGACAAGGGAGAGACACAGGCTCTTTATATTCCAGGAGAGTACACAGGAGTAGGGGGTGTCAGGTATGTGTAATTTGTATTGGTAACTGACAACAAAAATCCACACAAGTGAGTTTCCTTAACTGAAATCCACAGACAGAGATAAATTCTGAAAGGGGGTAACTTAAGCAACAGAATTCAATAATATAAGATTAATTACAAGACTGGCTACTCAGCACATCTCAGAAAATATCTATGACAGAGTTTGCTCAGTCTCTTAAGCTGCCCACATTTATGGTGTCTTGAGGGCTAAGTCACTTCAGTCATATCCAACTCTTACTCTATAGACTGTTGCCCAACAGGATCCTCTGTCCATGGGATTCTTTAGGCAAGAATACTGGAGTAGGTTGTCACATGCTCCTCCAGGGGACCTTCCTGACCCAGTTTCTGATTCCTGAATGCCAGGTTGTACTCAGTTGATTTTTGCTTCCTAGGAATATGCAGAATTGCCACATGGTGTGAACTGTCATATAGTGTGATCCAGGGATCAAACTTGTGTCTCTTACATCTCCTGCATTGGCAGGTGGGTTCTTTACCACTAGACACCACTATGGTATCTTAGATCTCGAGTATTTCAAAGAAATCATTTTGGTTCAAACAGAAAGAAACTGCAGGCTAACATATGGGAAATATATTACATTAAAACCTGAATAACATCCCAAATGTCACAAGTTTATCAGCAGAAAATAAAAACAAAGACCTTGATGTATTCTCTCCACTATCTGCAGAACTTTCCAGAACTTTCTGTGCCCTGGCTTGTGATCACTCCAAACCCTGGGCCTTGCTCTCTACCAAGTTAACCATTTCTTTATCTATACAACTTTGTTTTAAAAACAGTTATTTACCATGAGAACAAAATAAGATCTAAACTAAACAATCATGAAGTGAACTTGTACAGTGAGGTACTTCTAACTGCTGGAATGTGACATGTGCTTAAGTAGCCAAAGAAAAGTTGAATTCCATCAGGCTACAGGTCTTCAGATATGCACCAAAACTTAATTTCAAGAATGTGACAGAGAGTACTAATACTCCCACAATATCCATTTTATCCTCCCTGTTTGTAAGAATAGGTCAAGCATATACTCTTCTTGAAGCCAGATGTGGCTATGTGGCTACCTTCTCACTGAGATGTGAGTAGATATGATATATGTAATACCCAGCTCTTACCCTTAAAAGAAAGAACATACAATGTTCATCGCAGCACTGTTTATAATAGCCAGGACATGGAAGCAACCTAGTTGTCCATCAGCAGATGAATGGATAAGAAAGCTGTGGTACATATACACAATGGAGTATTACTCAGCCATTAAAAAGAATACATTTGAATCAGTTCTAATGAGGTGGATGAAACTGGAGCCGATTATACAGAGAGTAAGCCAGAAAGAAAAACACCAATACAGTATACTAACACATATATATGGAATTTAGAAAGATGGTAACAATAATCCTGTATGCAAGACAGCGAAAGAGACACAGATATATAGAATAGTCTTTTGGACTGTGTGGGAGAGGGAGAGGGTGGGATGATTTGGGGGAATGTCATGGACACATGTATAATATCATAAAAGAAATGAATCACCAGTCCAGGTTCAATACAGGATCCTTGGGGATGGTACAATGGGATGACCCAGAGAGATGGTACGGGGAGGGAGATGGGAGAGGGGTTCAGGATGGGGAACACGTGTACTCTCATGGCGGATTCCTGTTGATGTGTGGCAGAACCAATACAATATTGTATAGTAATTAGCCTCCAATTAAAATAAATAAATTTAAATTTTAAAAAAAGGACATATTCTTTATTTCTTTTCTCCCATTTGATTAGCTGAGACACGGATATGGTGGTGATAAGAGGTCCTGAACTACACAGATCAAACCGCAGATAATGACAGATGATAAGATGTCTGAGCAACATTGTAAATTCTTGAACCCAGCACTATCTTGTGTCCACTTTGGACTTTTACATAAATAAAAAATAAATATCTAGTTTAAATAAGAAATTACTATTTGGTGTTTCTTAAAGCATTGAAGAAGTTAGGGTAGCTAAAGTTCTTTGCTATAACAAATACACTTAAAATTTTCAACACAGTAGAATTTTGAATATCAAATCCCGAATGGGTGACCCTTCCTGTTCTACACACAGACTCACTGGAGTGGGTATTCCAAGGAGTGACTCAGAGTTCCAGCATCTTTCCATCTTCTGGTTCCACTGAATTCCGCATACAGGTTTCCATGGTCACTGGACGTATCTGCATCAAGCCTTAGAAAAGGGGCTTTACCGGGAGAGGACTGTGGGAGTGGCACACATAGCTTCCACTCACATTCCATGTCTGTACCTCCCTACAAGTGAGGCTGGGGGAGTAGTGAATAACTGAGAGAAGAAGAAACAGGTGTGTGAACAGTTCCCTGTGACCTGCCACAGCATTCAGATAATCCTGGAGTTATTTCAAAGACATCTTAACAAGTAAACTTTTTGTTATCCTATTATATAATATTTCTTACTTCCAAAGTTACCTTGTTGCAGTGCTACCTGGCTCAGTCTTGAGGAAAAAAATTTTTAAGCAACATCTGACAATCTCTTATTTCAGCAGTTACTGAATATCATCCATATTTGTGTGGTTAATCACCTATGACAACAGTGATGACAATTCCAGGAAGCATACGTGAGTCACAAAAATATTCTAAAAATTTTAATTTACTGGTGAAAATCATTTTTGTCATGCTTGAATAACTCAGCTTAAGGGAATTTTGTCTCATCTCTTCATAAAATTCCCCTCGGGGATGCAAACAAGCTTGAAAACTTTCAGTCAACAGTGTAAATTGAGAGTTTGTGTTAAATTAGCCATTGAAAACTGCAGTTTAGAATGAAATTACCATGTTAGCTATTACCACAGGGTTCCATAGTACATTTACAATGGCTATGTTTTGTAATAACATCATATTCAAGTAATTTATACATTTTTTTCATTTTTAAAGTTAACTACCACGCTGCAGGAGATCTTAAAAATCATGCATATATTCTACTTTTGCTTTATTTTTCAAAGCCTAGAAAATAATATGGCAAAAATTACCTATACTCTTAGGATGATAAAGCACAAAATCACCAGTAAGAAGACTGACAGTAGAAATTATATTCTCGCAGGCTCGTTAATCTTTAAATTACACTTTGAAAATTATTTACTTTTATTAAAGTTCATATATAATGTGCTGGTTTCAAGTATACAGCAAAGTGATTCACTTATATATATATATATATATATATATACACACATATATATATACACACACACACATATATATAATCATCTTCAGATTCTTTTCTGTATAGGTTATTACAAGATACTGAGTATAGTTCCCTGTGTTATTCATGGGTCCCGGTTGTTTACTTATTTTATATATAATAGTGTGTATATGAGTAGAGTTATTCAAACTCTGAATTTATTTCTTCCACCTCATATATATCCTTTGGTAGCCATAAGTTTGTTTTCTATGTCTGTGAGTCTATTTGTGTTTTATAAATAAGTTCATTTGTATCAAATTTTTGATCTCACATGTAAGCATTCTCATATGATATTTATCTTTCTCTGTCTGGCTTACTTCACACAGTACTGCAAATAGCACTATTTCATTCTTTTTATGGCTGAGTAATATTTCATTGTGCATGTATACACACCACACCTGTTTTTTTCAATACACATTACATACCACATTATTTTTGTAATATGCATTACAATACTTATTTCTATATATTAACATAGATAATCTGAAATACAAGTAGCAAGCAATTTCTAGTAACACAAAAAAGAATAAGATGCTTATGAATAAATCTAATAAAATAAGACTTTTATATCAACAACTACAACACATTGAAAGAAATTAAAGAAGACTAATATAAATGGGAAAACATCCCATAGTCATAAATCTGAAAACACTGTTAACACAGAAATGCTATCAAATTGTTACACAGAGTCAGTGCAATTCTTATTAATATTGTAGTTGCCCATTTTACAGACCTTTGCAAGTTTATCTTACAAGTCACACAGAAATGCAGCAAACCCAGAATTGTCAAAACTATCTTAGAACAAAATGAAAGTTGGCAAGCTTACAACTCATAATTTCAAAACTTATTATAGTTCTACGGTATCAAGACTACTATACGTTATGTGGTATAGGCATAAAGATAGATGTGTGTATTTCAGTGGAATAGATTTGACAGTTTAGAAGTGAGCCTTTACATTTATAGTTAGTTGATTTTGAACAAATATGCTAAGGTAGCTCAATAGAGTAAAAATAGTCTTTCTGAAAAATTTTACTTGGTCAAGCAGATATCCACATACAAGTGACTAAAATGCTATTTCTTCCTCATATCATACTCAAAAACTAAATATAAATGCATAGTGAAAGTTTTAGTAGCTCAGTTGTACCTGACTCTTTGTAACCCCATGGACCATAGCCCACCGGGCTCCTCTGTCCACGGAATTCTCCAGGCAAGAATACTGGAGTGGGTTGCCATGTCCTTCTCCAGGGAATCTTCCTGATTCAGGGAATCTTCCTGACCCAGGGATTAAACCCAGGTCTCCTGTGTTGCAAGCAGATTTTTTACCATCTGAGCTTCATCAGAGAAGACCTAAATGGAATCACTAAAACAGTAACTCTAAGAAGAAAAGAGAGGTATAAATACCACAATCTTGAGTTTGACAATGGTTTCTTAGTGATGATGCTGAAGGCAAAAGTAATAAAGGAAAACTGAACATATATTCAATTTCTTCAAAATCAGAAATGTTTGGGCTTCAAAGGATATCATCAGTATAATGTAAACCAAACCTACAGTGGCATAAAATATTTGCTAATCAAATGTCTGATGTACATATCTAGGACATATAAATAACTATTACAGCTCAATAATAAAAACACAATAACCTAACTCTAAAAAATAATCAGTTGATTTGAATAAACATTTATCCAAAGAAGATATAGAAAGGGCCAATAAACACATAAAGAGATGCTCAACATTGTTGGGCGTAATAAATTTTAGAAAAAAACTGTTAATTCTTAGTAGACATACAACTTAACTGACAGAATACTGAAGTATATGTCATTTGGAAGAGTGGTTGGCTAAAGGGAAAATCATTGCTAATTTGATGTAAACAGATTAATGATAAAATTTACTGCATCCAAAGTACACAGCACTTTACAGCTAATAGTATGCCACTATCACATCTTTATCCACTCATTTGCCGACTGACATTAGATTCCTTCCCTACTTTGACTATTGTAAATAGTGCTGCTATGAACACTGGGGCTCATGTTTCATTTTGAATTCAAGTTTTTAAAAATATAATTTAAAATACTGTATAACTTAATGCATAATTACAATCAAATTGCTCCAGGAAACTGTATCTTAGATCTACTTATATTGGACTCTTGCCTTAATCAAGAGTGAGAGCAAAAGCAAGAGGGGAAGATTCTCATTATATAGAGAGTGCATACTGTGTCAGCAAAGAAATCATAATTCTGCTAGTGATTCAACAGAAATTTACATTGCATGCCCAGGCCAAGACAAGGATATAAAGAGTATGAAACGGTCTTGTGGACAATAAAGACAGCACATGCAAGCATGCATGCATACTAACACACACATGCACACGCATACACACATAAACACACACTTAAAATCAAGAATCTTAACATTTCGGGATTATACATGTCAGAGGAAGGGAAAGATGCTGTAAAAACATAGTAGCGACCTAGCCCAGTTTTGTGGGTGCCAAAAAAACTGAAGAAGGCAACCTCCAGGCTAAGAACTGAAGGATGCTTGGGTGTCAGTCTAAGGTAAGAGAATTTCCAAGCTTATGTGAAAAGAGATACCACAAAGTTCTAGAGGTTATAAGAAATTCTTTCCACATTGAGGGGAGAGATTGAGGTGGGGATAATAAGAAAAGGAGCAAAATGAAAAAACAGGAAAAAGGTCTTACAGAAGAATTTATACTTCATTTAAAGTGAAGTGGTCAATAATTGTTCTAAAAAGCAGCACTGACAAACTCTGCTTACTCTTTCCTACACTGCTTACATATCACTTGAGATACTAAATTTGACATCTAAAATTTACAAGTGAGTAATGAAATCAGTTCCTATTTCAAAACAATAACAACAATTTGTTTTAGTATAAGTATGTCTCAAATATTTCATGAGACATATTTGTACTACAAAATGTTTTGCTGTTTATCTGAAATTTAAATTTAACCTGAATGCCCTGAATTTTTAGTATTAATATTGACAACCATGGTCAGCAGGCAATCAAGGGAGAACTTTTTAAAATAGTGAACTTGCTCAAACTACCACATAATTGAACTCATCTCACACGCTAGTAAAGTAAGGCTAAAATCTCCAAGCTTCAGCATTACAGGAACAGTGAACTTCGAGATGTTCAAGCTGGTTTTAGAAAAGGCAGAGGAACCAGAGATCAAATTGCCAACATTCGCTGGATCATTAAAAAAGCAAGAGAGTTCCAGAAAAAAACATCTATTTTTGCTTTATTGATTATGCCAAAGCCCTTGATGGTGTGGATCACAAGAAACTGTGGAAAATTCTTACAGAGATGGAAATACTAGATCACCTGACCTGCCTCCTGAGAAACATATGCACGTCAGGAAGCAACAGTTAGAACTGGACATGGAAAAACAGACTGGTTCCAAATAGGAAAAGGAGTATGTCAAGGCTGTATGTTGTCACCCTGCTTATTTAACCTCTATGCAGGGTACATCATGAGAAACGCTGGGCTGAAAGAAGCACAAGCTGGAATCAAGATTGCTGGGAGAAATATCAATCACCTCAGATATGCACATGACACCACCCTTATGGCAGAAAGTGAAGAAGAACTAAAGAGCCTCTTGATGAAAGTGAAAGAGGAGAGTGAAAAAATTGGCCTAAAGCTCAACATTCAGAAAATGAAGATCATGGCATCTGGTCCCATCACTTCATGGCAAATAGATGGGGAAACCATGGAAATAGTGTCAGACTTTATTTTTGGGGCTCCAAAATCATTGCAGATGATGACTGCAGCCATGAAATTAAAAGACTCTTACTCCTTGGAAGAAAAGTTATGACCAACCTAGATAGCATATTCAAAAGCAGAGACATTACTTTGTCAACAAAGGTCCATCTAGTCAAAGCTATGGTTTTTCTAGTGGTCATGTATGGATGTGAGAGTTGGACTGTAAAGAAAGCTGAGCTCCAAAGAATTGATGCTTTTGAACTGTGGTGTTGGAGAATACTCTTGAGAGTCCCTTGGACTGCAAGGGGATCCAACCAGTCCATCCTAAAGGAGATCAGTCCTGAATATTCATTGGAACGACTGATGTTGAAGCTGAAACTCCAATATTTTGGCCACCTGATACGAAGAGCTGACTCATTTGCAAAGACCCTGATGTTGGGAAAGATTGAAGGCAGGAGGAGAAGGGGATGACAGAAGATGGTTAGATGGCATCACCAACTCAATGGACATGGGTTTGGGTAACCTCCAAGAGTTGGTGATGGACAGGGAGGCCTGGCATGCTGCAGTTCATGGGGTCGCAAAGAGTCGACTGAGTGAGTGAACTGAACTGAACTTAGTGACACAAGAGTGATAATGGCTGTTACCTATATTCCAATGCCAGTTTGAATAATAGGAACCTTGTAACACTTTGGGAAATTTTAATGAAGCTCCGTTTGTCTACTATCTTTAACTCCCACAAATCCCTTTGAATATTAATAATTGAGAGGGTGGGTTGAATTGAACATAAGATCAAGAAAAATCATTTTCTTAGAAAAATAAAAATCACATATAGGTAATATGAAAGATTAATTTTCTCTACATGTACATTTATAAATGTCATATACAATATTTATGTTATATATATGTTTACTATGTCTTTTATTATAAAGATAAAATAGAGGACAAGATGGTTAGATGGCATCACCAACTCCATGGACATGAGTTTGAGCAAGCTCCAGGAGATGGTGAAGGAAAGGGAAGCCTGGCATATCGCAATTCATGATGTCACAAGGAGTCTGACACGACTGAGCAACTGAACAACATCAAATTACAGATTTCATTGCAAAAACCAAAATATTATTTCTAAATTTGGTCACTAGATATCAAAACACTAATACACATTCTTAAAAAGCTAATGAATATTTTCATCCATGAAATCCAAAACAACAATTATCACAGTTGTCAACATTTCATTAAACAACTTCTGCAACATATAATTACATTTACTACTAACTAATTTTGGAAGAATGAGGCAGGCAAAGAATATATACACACTGCATTTCTTTTTAAGGAAGAATCTTTATTTAATCATCAAAAAAAGTTATCAAACATTTTTCAGTTCAGAGATACTGGGGATATATGTTTGAACCAGACTAACAACATCCTTGTCCTTGTGGAGTTGTCCACCTTTTGAATGAGTCAGACAAAATGCAAACAAAGAAACATGTGAACCAATTATCAATAGTGGAAAGTACTCTGAATGAAAGAAACAGATAATAGAGAAGTGGTACAAAAAGTATGTACTTTTTTTCTAAAATAATAATAATAATAAGCATAGTCAGGAAACTCTGCTGTGACAGAGGGGAAATGATAAGACAGGAACAGAAAGGTGCAAAGGAGCCAGCTACAGCATCAGAAAGTTGGCATCATCTTATGAGGAAGAAGCAGCTTGTGCAAAGGGCCTGAGGCAAGAGAGAACTCAGTTCATCCAAGAAGGGCTCTGTGGCTTGAACACGGTGACTAAAGGTCTACCAGGACTAGATGCAGCGGTTCACAGTACTAGCTTGTAGCAAAGGACAGTGATCACTCTGGTGCTTAGAAGATCAAGGAAGTGAGCAAAAGAGGGACTGGCAGCTGATTCAAAAAGTGCCTACACTGGTCTTGTTGGGAAAGGACTTGGGCTTGGAATAAGGACTTGGACAACAAGAGCTGGAGAAAGGTGGGCAGGTTTGAGGAAAGACAAACCAGAGAGAATTTTTAGCTGTGAGAATAGGGTTCTGTGAAAAGTGTGGGCTGAGGTACAAATTGAGTCTCTGTCAGCATATTGACCATATCAACACCTAAGGCTGTAGGGATGGGCAGAACCATCTGAGGAGAGAACGAAGAAGAAGAAAAAAGGGAAGTTCTAAGTCTAAACCCTGAAAAACAGAAGCTGAGGTATAGAAGTAAGATAGAGCAAAGACAGAAGACACTGCTACTGAAGCCAACCTGTCCATGTTACAAGAAGGTCTGGGAGTTTTTTCAGAATGGAAGAAAAACAGCTGGTTAGATTTTCCATTACTGTTCCTGGCTTTCTTCCTTCTTAATTGTGTGAAAACAAAGCACACCTTTTGTTCTTTCAACAGGATGACAAGAAAGGGAAAAGCAGGCATAATCCTTTATCTCAGATATCTCAGATCTCTGACAAGCTTTAATTAGTTTGCTAGTTGAGGATTTCCTGAGTAAATGCAATTCTGTCACTTCCAAGCCATTCTGGTGCTTGGTGTAACAGATTTTTTTGGTCTCCAGCTTAGATAACATTTCTACATTATCAAAAATAGTTATAAGCAATTTTCTTAGTTAACCTCCTATGATTTCCCCCTGATATTCTTGAAATAGTGTGTATAAAATTTCAGAATTGTCCTGTTTCAAGAAGATTAAAAAAAAATATTTGTTTCTGACATTAATTTTAAAATTTAGCTTTAAATTCCATTTTCCCATTTAAAATAGCTACACTCACTGAAATGGAAAAATACAAGAGAAAAAAATACTTTTAGGGATGGAGATTTTGCCAAACTAAGGAGTTACTGCTAAATTTAAATATCCACTTTCATAACCATTTAAGAGGAAAAATGGCTTTTCAGATAAACTTATTCATTTGAATGTTAAGGATTTTCTTTAGGTCATGTTTGCTGAAGAATTAGCTGATGCAAGCAAGAAAAGGAATGAATACTTGACTGTAAAAATATATTTGGTTATCTTCTGCTTGCTGTCTTTTCTCTGCCTGTTTAACAGAGGCAGCTCTCCCTTTCCCTCACCTCCAATTTGTCCTTTACATTCCCGCCTTTTCACTCTCTTCATTCTTGGTATTGATGCACTATCAACTTCCATGTCACCGTTTTCAGCTAATGTTTCCCTTAGGAGCTACAGATCTACTCAGTCTGCTTAATTCACCTTAGGTCTTTTATTATGCGATACAAGTCTCTCTCTTTTTCATCTATAAAGTGGAGAAAATAAGATTGAGTTTACAAAGCTGACTCAAGGAGTAATGAAAACTGGAAATACGTAGCACAGTATCAGGCACCTAGTAACTACTCAAGAAACATTTGAGCCTTTTCCCCTTTCTCTTTAGAGGCTTTAGCTTATCTGTGGCCAATTCAATACACATAAGAAGAGCACCAACTAAGACCAGAACAGTGACCACTATTCAAAGCAAAGACAAGATTCTAGTGAAAGTAATTTAGAAAGTTTAGTTCAGCAGCTGGGACCAGCCTTATGACGTGTGTCAAAGAATTACATGCAAGGGAAGCCAGGTTTGGCAATCTAGGGGAAATCCTCCCAAGCTTCCTTTTTCCTTAAGAATGAGAAGTTAACAAGTTGAGATAGTATGTAAAGCACTCATTTCATAGTACCTTAAATTTCTCTTTTATCCTCTACTAAATGGGATTTCTTTTACTAGCATTCACAAGACAGTCACTGTGTTTAAACCAGAAATTTTTGAAAGTCAGTATTTTGATGGAGGGTAAGTTAGTTGTGTCATTCTAGTTTTTTTTCAGCAACATATTATTTCTTTATATTTTTAGAATTGGATTATAAGTTTCAAATCTCATTCAATTTTTAAATCATTAAAATAATAAGCTTTTTAGACTTTTAGTAATAATACTAAATGCCAGAATAAATGGAATTGCATCGAAGTTTTGAGTGTAGGTAAGTTAGAAATATAGCGTTCTAATCATACTTAAACAAGTGGAACAAAAATGTCATAAATTTTTTAGCTAAGCAAAAATTCATGAATTTTTTGAAATATATACATTATACATAGTATGTATATGTATAAAAAAGCTATTCTACTACACTTGATAAAGTCTTGAAAAAGGAAAAAATGGAGAAATTGGGAAACAAACTAAAAAATTAGGACCACTGAATATGAAATAGAAAAAGTGAAACAAACTAGGTAAAAGTAAAAGATCATCATATAGTCTAGGTGTTTTTGTTTTGTTTTTTTTTAATTTTTTCATCTCAGGTGTACATGAGTTCCCAATCTTGAAAGTCTAGGTGTTTTTAAACATGGTTGCTCATTAGACTCGTATCTGGAGAAAAAAAAATAACACCTGGGCATTGTATTTTTCAAAAAATTACAAGATAATTCTAATATCCATGTGGATTTTAAAAACTGATTATAGATTTCTCCATTAATTGGTAGATTTAGTGATACAGAGTTCTATTATTTTCTGCTGACCAATCATGATACAGTGATAATAAAATGAATAATTACATAATCACAACAATAAAAGATGTTTATCAGTTTTCACAATCAATAGCCAGACAAAAAAATAAAAGACAACTACAATCGAAAGCCATAATGGAAGTATGATTAAACTAACAGTATAAAATATTTACATATATTTGAGGGAGTTAAATAGAGTGATGTGGTAAGTGGAAGTGCATATATGCACATGGTCTCATCTCCCCAGCCAGTCTATGTCTTCTGGTTGGTATATTTAATCCATTTATAGTTAACGCAGTTATCAATATGTATAATTTTACTGTCATATTCTTAATTGTTTTGGGTTATTTTATGTAGGTCTTTTCCTTCTCTTGTGTTTCCTGCCTAGAGAAGTTTCTTTAGTACTTGCTGTAAAGCTAGAATTCTCTTCACTTTTGCTTGTTTGGAAGGCTTTTGATTTCTCCATCAAATCTGAACAAGAGTCTTGCTGTGTAGAGTATTCTTGGCTATAGGTTCTTCTTTTTCATCATTTCAAATATATCGTGCCATTCCATTCAAGTTTGTAGAGTTTCTGTTGAGAAATCAGCTGATAGCCTGATGGGAGTTCCCTTGTACATTATTCGTTGTTTTTTCCTTTATTATTTTTAATATTTTATCTTTGTCTTTAATTTTGACCCCTATGATGGGAATGTTGATGTGTTTAATGTTGTCCCATAGGTCTCTTAAACTGTCTTCATTTTTTTTCATTCTTTTTTTTTTCTAAATTCTCTTTTGCAGTAGTGATTTCTGCCATGCTGTCTTCCAAGTCACTTATGTGTTCTTCTGCCTAAGTTATTCTGTCATTGATTCCTTCTAGTATACTGTTCATCTCAGTTTGTTCTTTAGTGCTTCCAGGTCTTTGGTAAATATTTCTGCATCTTCTCCATTCTTTTTCTAAGATCCAGGATCATCTTCCCTATCCTTCCGAATTCTTTTTCTGGAAGGTTGCCTATCTCCACTTCATTTAGTTGTTTTTCTGGGAGATAACTTTCATCTGGAACATAACCCTCTGTCTTTTCATTCTGATTAACTTTCTGCAAGTTTTCATTTTGGTGACTGTGGGATAGTAGTAGTTCTTGCTTCTTCTGTCTCCCTTCTGGAGGACGAGGCTAAAAGACTTGTGTATGCTTCTGGATGAGAGGGATTCATGGTAAGAAAAACTGGATCTTGCTCTGGGGGGGCAGGGCCAAACTCAGTAAAACTTTAATCCTATTATATGCTGATGATTGGAGCTGGACTACCTCTTTCTTAGATGTTGAGGTAACCCAGCCCTGGAGTCCACAGGCTCTATGGTAGGGTTAATGAATACCTCCAAGAGGGATCATATCAAGAGACACCTAGGACTCTGGCTGCCAGTGCTCCTGTCCCCTCAATAGTCCATGGGGTCACTAAGAGTCAGACATGACTGAGGGTCTTCACTTTCACTTTTCACTTCCATGCATTGGAAAAGGACATGGCAACCCACTCCAGTGTTCTTGCCTGGAGAATCCCAGGGACAGGGGAGGCTGATGGGCTGCCGTCTATGGGGTTGCACAGAGTCGAACACGACTGAAATGACTTAGCAGCAGTAATCCACACCTCCACATGAGATCCTTCAACACTAGAAAGTAGATCTGCTTCACTCTCCTGTGGGGTCACTGCTCCTTTCCCCTGGGTCCTGGTGTGCTCAAGATTTTTTTTTGTGCTTTTGAAGAATGCAATTTATACTTCCCCCAGTACTGTGGAAGTCCTACAGTCAAAAACCACTGGCCTTCAAAGTCAGATTCTCTGGGGATTCTTAGCCCCTTTGTCAGATCCCCAGGCTGAGAAGCCTGTCGTGAGGCTCAGAACTTTCACAACAGTAGGAGAACTTCTTTGGTATTATTGCTCTCTAGTTTGTGGGTCACCCAGCAGGTATGTGATTTGATTTTATCTTAATTGTGCTCCTTCTACCATTTTGTTGTGGCTGGCTTCTTCTTTGTCTTTGGATATGGGGTATCTTTTTTTGGTGGGTTCTAGTGTCCTTCTGTTGATGGTTGTTCAACAGATTGCTGCAATTTTGGTGCTCTCTCAGGAGGAGATTTTGTTGTGTCATTCTTAATACAGGTGCATGCATGCTAAGTCACTTCAGTCATGTCTGACTCTTTGCGACCCTATGGGCTACAGTTGGACAGGCTCCTCTGCCCATGAAATTCTCCAGCCAGAATACTGGAGTGGGTTGCCATGCCCTCCTTCAGGGGACCTTCCTGAATAGAACTGGAGTCTCTTGCAGCTCCTGCATTGCAAGCAGCTTCTTTACTGCAGAGCCACCTCTAAAATCATAACAATGCCTTCCTACTTAACTTTTACTGCCCTGGGCTAATCAGAGGGAACAGAGGCAGATGCTATCTGTTAACTGTAAGTATATTTGTGGCAAAAAAAAAAAAAAAAGTGAAATGATGGCATGGTGGACTCAATAGTTATTTCTTGCATAGTTGATCCTAATGGTACACAAGGTAACGAGTGTTTGCCAAACACAAAAGACCTAGACCTAAAGTAGTTACCACCATATCTATGTTGTATCAATGATTTAAGGTCAGAAAAACATCATCCATGAAATTAATATCAATTTCAATTTTCTTATTTTGTTTTGTTACTTATTTTATACAATTTATGAATAAAAATATCTGCAAACATAATTTCATGTTTTTAGTACTACTTTAAGCCCACTCTAAGATTTGGGAGGAATTTTTTGGCTTTCATTTTGAGTTTAAAAGGATTCTACACATTACGCAAGTTTCAAAACTTTGCTAATAGAGCTGGCCTCATAACAAAAAGAACATCACTCCCATCTGGTGGCAGACATCAAAATTTTGAACATAGTCTCAAAACAGAAATTAATCTTAACTCTAGACTAGACACTAGTCAATTAAATTCTTATTTCAAAAGTGACAAACAAAATAACTGTGAAGTAATCCAACATATGACATCAATTCAAAGAAGTACTTGAAACATATTGAATTACTTTTAGCTCTGAATTCAGTTCAGTTCAGTTGCTCAGTCGTGTCCGAGTCTTTGCCACCCCATGAATCGCAGCACGCCAGTCCTCCCTGTCCATCACCAATTCCCGGAGTTCACTCAGACTTGCGTCCATAGAGTCAGTGATGCCATCCAGCCATCTCATATACTGTCGTCCCCTTCTCCTCCTGACCCCAATCCCGCCCAGCATCAGAGTCGTTTCCAATGAGTCAACTCTTCCCATGAGGTGGCCAAAATACTGGAGTTTCAGCTTTAGCATCATTCCTTCCAAAGAAATCCCAGGGTTGATCTCCTTCAGAACGGACTAGCTGGATCTCCTTGCAGTCCAAGGGACTCTCAAGAGTCTTCTCCAACACCACAGTCCAAAAGCATCAATTCGTCGGCGCTCAGCCTTCTTCACAGTCCAACTTTCACATCCATACATGACCACTGGAAAAACCATAGCCTTGACTAGATGGACCTTTGTTGGCAAAGTAATATCTCTGCTTTTGAATATGCTATCTAGGTTGGTCATAACTTTTCTTCCAAGGAGTAAGCGTCTTTTAATTCCATGGCTGCACTCACCATCTGCAGTGATTTTGGAGCCCCCAAAAATAAAGTCTGACACTGTTTACACTGTTTCCCCATCTGTTTCCCATGAAGTGATGGGACCAGGTGCCATGATCTTCGTTTTCTGAATGTTGAGCTTTAAGCCAACTTTTTCACTCTCCTCTTTCACTTTCATCAATCAAGAGGCTTTTTAGTTCCTCTTCACTTTCTGTCATAAGGGTGGTGTCATCTGCATATCTGAGGTTATTGATATTTCTCCCAGCAATCTTGATCCCAGTTTGTGTTTCTTCCAGTCCAGCATTTCTCATGATGTACTCTGCATATAAGTTAAATCAGCAGGGTGACAATATACAGCCTTGACGTACTCCTTTTCCTATTTGGAATCAGTCTGTTGTTCTATGTCCAGTTCTAACTGTTGCTTCCTGGACTGTATACAGATTTCTCAAGAGGCAGGTCAGGTGGTCTGCTATTCCCATCTCTTTCAGAATTTTCCCCAGTTTACTGTGATCCACACAGGCAAAGGCTTTGGCATAGTCAATAAAGCAGAAGTAGATGTTTTTCTGGAACTCTCTTGCTTTTTCGATGATCCAGCGGATGTTGGCAATTTGATCTCTGGTTCTTCTGCCTTTTCTGAAACCAGCTTGAACATCAGGGAGTTCATGGTCCATGTATTGCTGAAGTCTGGCTTGGAGAAATTTGAGCATTACTTTACTAGCGTGTGAGACGAGTGCAATTGTGCGGTAGTTTGAGCATTCTTTGGCATTGCCTTCCTTTGGGATTAGTTGTGGGTACCAAACATTAAAAAAGGTACAACTTAAGAAGTGTTAATATTAGGGAATGAAACCATAATTGTAAAATAATAAAAACACTTTATAGCCTTTGAATTAAATATTAATATATGTCATAAACATAAATTTCCCAAAGCATAATCTCATTCATTCAGTTTAGTTCAGTCGTTCAGTTGTGTCCGATTCTTTGCGACCCCGTGAGTTCCAGCACGCCAAGCCTCCCTGTCTATCACCAACTCCCCAAGTTCACTCAAACTCACATCCATCAAGTCGGTGATACCATCCAGCTATCTCATCCTCTGTCGTCCCCTTTCTTCCTGTCCCCAATCCCTCCCAGCCTCAGGGTCTTTTCCAATGAGTCAACTTTTCCCATGAGGTGGCCAAAGTATTGGAGTTTCAGCTTCAGTGTCAGTCCTTCCAACAAACACCCAGGACTGATCTCCTTTAGAATGGACTGCTTGGATCTCCTCACAGGCCAAGGGACTCTCAAGAGTCGTNCCTCCCAGCCTCAGGGTCTTTTCCAATGAGTCAACTTTTCCCATGAGGTGGCCAAAGTATTGGAGTTTCAGCTTCAGTGTCAGTCCTTCCAACAAACACCCAGGACTGATCTCCTTTAGAATGGACTGCTTGGATCTCCTCACAGGCCAAGGGACTCTCAAGAGTCGTCTCCAACACCACAGTTCAAAAGTATCAATTCTTCAGTGCTCAGCTTTCTTCACAGTCCAACTCTCACATCCATACATGACCACTGGAAAAACCATAGCCTTGACTAGAAGGACTTTTCTTGGCAAAGTAATGTCTCTGTTTTTGAATATGCTATCTAGGTTGGTCATAACTTTCTTTCCAAGGAGTAAGCGACATTTAATTTCATGGCTGCAATCACCATCTGCAGTGATTTTGGAACCCCCCAAAATAAAGTTTGACACTCTTTCCACTGTTTCCCCATCTATTTCTCAGGAAGTGATGGGATCAGATGCCATGATCTTCGTTTTCTGAATGTTGAGCTCCAGGCCAACTTTTTCATTCTTCTCTTTCATCAAGAGGCTTTTTAGTTCCTCTTCACTTTCTGCCATAAGGGTGGTGTCCTCTGCATATATGAGNGATCTTCGTTTTCTGAATGTTGACCTTTAAGCCAACTTTTTCACTCTCCTCTTTGACTTTCATCAAGAGAGAGGCTTTTTAGTTCCTCTTCACTTTCTGCCATAAGGGTGGTGTCATCTGCAGACCTGAGGTTACCTACAGCTATATCAGCCATTGCAATGACTTGGTCTCATGATTTCAGCTTGATCCTTAGACCACTCCATAGAGGGTATTAACATTATCATCTTTGACTAAGAGTTGAAGAATCTGCAGCCCAAACAGAGGCTGAGTGACTTGTTCACAGTTACATATAGTATGCAAGTGGGGAAGCTTGAATTATAATTTGAAGATCGAGTCTGGACTCAAAAAGGAAATTTTTCTTTTTCCATCTCCATCATCTAAAATAGTATCTAACATATAGTAGTTGCTCAATAAATGTGGATGCAGAAGTATACCATAGTCACTATTTTCAGGTGGCAATTTTCCACGTCCTTTTCTCAGATTCACTCTCTAAGAATCTCATGCTTGAAAGCTAACACTCATAACAGGGAAGATTAAAAGCAATACTTGCCAGTTTAGATGTGAAAGGTAAGGAAGGCAGATTTGGATTCATTTTGTTCGGTTTCAATGCTATTTATAGTATTTACCAGTTGTGGGACATTGGGTACTTTTCTTCTCTGAAAAATGAAGACTAATATATGCAAATATATATATAAAAGAAAAAGAAACAAAAAGGGAAATATATGCATATAAAATATTGTGTATATTTATATATGTATACAAATGTACATAAGTATAGTATATTAGGGTTGTTAATTACCAACCAGGGACTTAGAACAGTCTGTGGTAAATACTTAATAATGATGGTGATGATGATAATGATAATGATGCATGTTTGGAAGAAAGATAGGAAGGTTCTTGGCTATTAAATCTCAATTTAAATTAAAATCTTTCTTATTAAGGTCTGACTTCTTTGGCAAAAGATTCAGCAAAGGAAGGACTACATTGGAGGTGGGTGTTTTAACTGAGTCTTATCTTTTAAAGAATGAGGTTCTTTCTAGGCTCTGGCTTGGGTATAAGGGACGACCGTGGGATTGTTGCTCCCTGCCTGCCTTGATCCTGTTTCTAGGGTTTTCAGCCTTGCCCTTTGGTGATGTTATGGACTCAACAAAGTAAAAGAAATGAAATACAGAAAGAGTAAGGGCAGGTGAGATACAAATCTGGTCTCAAAAACACAGAAATGACACGTTTTATCAGGGATTTCACTGCAGCATGAACAAAGATCAAAAATGGCATCTGGCAACCACTGATGCTGCACTGAGCCTGTGCCCATCCCTGTGCTGGACTGAGGAGTCACGGACGCTAATAGCACGAGTAATAGCATGAGGTCATTGTCCTCAAGGATCTCATCATCTCTTACGGGAGTTGTTGTTCAGTTGCTAAGCTTTATCTGACTCTTTGAGACCTCACAGACTGCAGCACACCAGGCTGTCCTGTCCTTCACTGTCTCCTGAAGTTTATCCAAACTCATGTCCATTGAGTCAGTGATGCCAGCCAACCATCTCATCTCCTACCTGCTTCTCCTTCTGCCCTCAATCTTTCCCAGCATCAGGGTCTTCTCAGTTACAGACTAGAGAGCTGGGATTGAACTATGAGCAGGTACACGTTGGGCAAAGAATAAGGCTTGATTTAATTATGGTTGTGGTCTAGAGCATTGAGAGTTTCACCGTGTAACGCTCAGGCAACACTCATTTCTTTCTTTCTTTTCCTTTAGTGTTTTACTTTATTTTTGGTCATGCCACTCAGCATGTGGGATCTTAGTTCTCTGCCCAGGGATTGAACTCATGCTCCCTGCAACGGAAGTGCAGCGTCTTAACTACTGGACTGCCAGGGAAGTACCCCCCACCCTTTTCCTCTATAGTTTTAGTTAGGGAAGGGAATTCAACTCAAAATTTTATGTCTTTATTTTTTTTTACTGTGTTATTGTTCATTAAACTTTTAATTTAATATTGGAGTATAGCTGATTAACAATGCTGTGATAGTTTCAGTTGCACAGCAGAGCAACTCAGCCATACACATACATGTATCCATTTCCCCCCAAGCTGCCCTCCCATCCAGGCTGCCACATGACATTGAGCAGAGTTCCCTGTCCCATACAGTAGGTCCTTGTTAGTTATCCTTTTTAAATATAGCAGAGGGTATCTGNTGTGATAGTTTCAGTTGCACAGCAGAGCAACTCAGCCATACACATACATGTATCCATTTCCCCCCAAGCTGCCCTCCCATCCAGGCTGCCACATGACATTGAGCAGAGTTCCCTGTCCCATACAGTAGGTCCTTGTTGGTTATCCTTTTTAAATATAGCAGAGGGTATCTGTCCATCCCAAACTCCCTAACTCTCCCTTCCCCATCCTTCCTGCCCTCCAGCCCACCCCCGCAACAATTAGTTCATTTTCTGAGTCCGTGAGTCTGTTTCTGTTTTGTAAATAAGTTCATTTATATTCTGTCTTTTTAGGTGCTGCATATAAGGGATGTTATACAATGTTCCTGCTTCTGAAAGTTAGAAATTTCAATAGTAAAATGTACTTGATACTGTCAGGCTTTTCAGAGCTCTTTAATGCTTCAAGAGACTTTTGGCATCAAAGTCTAGGTTTGGGCAAGTCTCTTTCAACCTACTGCTTGGATCTATTTGCTTGGAAAATGGGATAATGGCCAAAGGCATCAGCCTCTTAGAATCACGATACTCTTTGAGGAAATTACCTAGCTTCCCTACATTAGCTACTCATCTCAGAGACACAGAAAGCAACACTCTCTCAGTGTAACAGGAAAGGGGGCAACTCAGAGACCCAACTCAGCTTTGAGTGTCTTACTTAGAAATTCAGTAATTTATTCCACAAATATATATTGAATTTTTGCTATAGTCCAGGCACAGTGTTGAATGATCAGGACGAAATTCTTCTTTTTTTTTTTTAATTTTCTTTATTTTTTACTTTGTTTTGCTTTACAATACTGTATTCGTTTTGCCATACATTGACATGAATCAGCCACNCAGAAACAGATGTTTTTCTGGAACTCTCTTGCTTTTTCGATGATCCAGTGGATGTTGGCAATTTGATCTCTGGTTCCTCTGCCTTTTCTAAAACCAGCTTGAACATCTGGAAGTTCACGGTTCACATAGTGTTGAAGCCTAGCTTGGAGAAGTTTGAGCATTTGTGAGATGAGTGCAATTGTGCAGTAGTTTGAGCATTCTTTGGCGTTGCCTTTCTTTGGGATTGGAATGAAAAGTGACCTTTTCCAGTCCTGTGGTCACTGCTGAGTTTTCCAAATTTGCTGGCACATTGAGTGCAGCACTTTCACAGCATCATCTTTCAGGATTTGAAAAGCTCAACTGGAATTCAACCACCTCCACTAGCTTTGTTCGTAGTGATGCTTTCTAAGGCCACTTGACTTTACATTCCAGGATGTCTGGCTCTAGGTGAGTGATCACACCATCATGACTATCTGGGTCGTGAAGATCTTTTTTGTACAGTTCTTAGTGTATTCTTGCGACCTCTTCTTAATATCTTCTGCTTCTGTTAAGTCCATACCATTTCTGTCCTTTATTGAGCCCATCTTTGCATGAAATGTTCCCTTCGTATCTCTAATTTTCTTGAAGAGATCTCATTACATGTATTCAAATCCCACTCTTAATATATGTTATTTTTTCTTTCACAAGGAGAGATATGGAGGTTTTAAATAAAGTTACAATTTTTAAGTTAACTTATTCAGCCACAAAACCTCTAATAAAGACAAATAAACATTTTTCAAAGTCAGAAAAATAGCATTTAAAATTAAAATGGAAATTGGTATTTTAAAAACAAAAAACAGGAAAATATTTGGAAACAGGTTAACGACATTACACCTAAATTTGATCAAATAAATAAGTAAGCTAATTAGAATTTCCATTGTTTGCTTTAGTACATTCTTCACTTACACACAGTTCTAATCCTCTGACAAAGATGAATAATCAACTTATTACAACATTATTGTATCACCATGGAATCATCCAAATGTGTTAATATTTGAATCTCAAGAATAAAACATGAATTAAAGTAGTTTCAATACTGATATTTCTGGACAGATGGAGAAAGGATAAAATGAGAGACTTCATTTCATACTTTTTTCTACAGGTAAATTCATATACAAAATATTTTGTAAACAGTATAAGACAGAGTATCAGTTCAGTTCAGTTCAGTTGCTCAGTCATGTCTGACTCTTTGCGACCCCATGAACTGGGGCACACCAGGCCTCCCTGTCTGTCACCAACTCCCCAAGTTCACTCAAACTCATGTCCATCGAGTCAGTGATGCCATCCAGCCATCTCATATTCTGTCATCCCCTTCTCCTCCTGCCCCCAATCCCTCTCAGCATCAGAGTCTTTTCCAATGAGTCAACTCTTCGCATGAGGTAGTCAAAGTACTGGAGTTTCAGCTTTAGTATCATTCCTTCCAAAGAACACCCAGGACTGATCTTTAGAATGGACTGGTATTATATAACATAAAAAGACACATACTGACTTAATTCTCAGAAGTTACTTCATTTCTGAATATCAGTTTATTTCTCTAATCACTTTTGAACTTTAAATTCTCTAATTTTAAATCTGAATCTGTTTCCCTTATTTTAAATGAACGGAAGAATTTAACTATTGTTGTGAGTCACATAGAGGTAATTCTTGTATAAGGACTAATACCAAAAGTGGGTAACATTTTTTAATTTTGAAATAACATTTTAAGGATATAATGTTCTAATTATTTAGCTTTTATGAAAAGTATTAACTTTTTGAGCAAAGTTTAAAAAGATTTAAATATAGAAGGCATTTAGAGGCAAACCTAATAGGGCCCCATGGACATTACTGAAAATGATACAGAAAAAGATTAAAGAGAGCTCCTCTTCTCAGGAGGTTCTTTTCCCATCAGGCCAATTTAGAACAGCTCATTAAACATCAATGGTATTCTTTTATCAGATGCTTAGGGTTATTTCTTAAGTTGCATATTCATCTTTCTATAGAAAAACAAGGAACAAAATTCAAACAAATTTCATCCTGTACTATTGTGATGGCCTTAGCTTCATCAGTTTACTAAAATATTTAAGGCTGAATTCCAGTAATTTTATAAGTTCCTCCTTTAGTTATCTTTGATTAAATGTAAAACATAAATAATTCTTCTAAATCTACATTAATTTTTTTTTTCTAAAGAAAATATACAATGAATCCCCATTTTATACATGGTATCCAATTCCTAGTAATAATTAATTACTATCAAGTAAGTCATATCTATCAAGTAATAAAGCCATTACTATCAAGCCAGTACTACCAAGTAATAAAAAACATTGCATTAAGAGCAAACCTATATTACCATGAAGGACAGGGAAGCCTGGTGTGCTGCAGTTCATAGGACTGCAAAGAGCTGGAGCGACTTAGTGACTGAACAATAATATTACTATGAGAACACTGTCAGATACTTAACTCATTTTAATGGACTATCTCAGGTACCACTTTAATAATCTCATGATGTATCCATAACTTATGTATGAGGACAGATTAAGTAACATATTCAAGCTGTGATTCACAATTAAACCTTCCTAACTCCAAAGCTTGTATAAACAATCACTGCTTCAATGGTGTGAAAGTAATTATAAAATTGCAACTGACAAATCTACAAATTTAAGGTAGATTTTGCATTGGAAGAATAATGGCCTTCTGTATATACTTCTTAATTACAAAGAGAATATTTACATTTTCATTTCTAATTGTTTTGCATAGACAAAACTGTTTTTGTATATTTATACTATATCTGGCTATCTTACCTTATTCTCACATTAATTTCAATGGTACACAATAATATTATAAAAGAAAGATTTTATCTGTCTTGTTCCTATGTTTACATGACATATTCCTTTATCTTAAAAGCTTGATCTTATTCTTATTTAAAGTTTTTATTAGAAAAGATTACAAAATTCTGTCAAATGTCTGTTTAGTATTCCAGGATATAGTCTATTGAGAAACTAAAATATTTTTGTTTCCTGATAACAGACTGTCATTATATTCTTTAAAAAGTCTTATTTTGTTATGAATATGCTAAACTTTTGATACACTGCTGGATGATACTTTCTACATTTTATGTAGAATTCTTTTTTGCGTTTAAATTCAGAAGTAAGATTGAATTATCACTGTCCTTTTTTAAAGTTATTTTAGAGTGTCTTGAATTTTTAATATAAAATCTATGTTTCTTCAAGAACTACTGAGAAGCTGTTAAATTTTTTCTATGGTTGAAGCAGAACTTTAAGTAACATTGCAATTATCAGTTCTTTAAATATCAGATAGTATTCAGCTAGACACCCATCTGTTCTGGTGCTTTTTAATAACAGATCTTTAAAAGCTTTCCAATATTTATATGGCTTAATCCAGTTTTCCACTTCCTCTTGGATAAATTTTGGTTATTTCAATCTTTCTAGGAAGTTATTCCCTTCCTCTGCGTTTTCATTTTCCTAGGTGTAGAGTTGCATGTAATAGTCGACTATGCTTCTTTTAACCTCTCTTGTTTCTAGAGTTGTTTCTGCTTTCTCACTCATAATCTTATGTATTCTTTATATATTTTCCGTAATATGTGCCTGAAGGATTTATATTGGCCATTTCAAGAAAGAATCAGGGCTTCCCTGGTGGTCCAGTGGTTGAGAGTTGCCTGGCAATGCAAGGGACAGGTAGTGGATTTCTGCTCCAGGAAGATCCTACACACTGCAGGGCAATTAAGCCACTGCACCACAACTGGTTGAGCCAGCACTCAGGAGCTGCAACTACTGAGCCCATGTGTACAACTACTGAAGCCTAAGTGGCTCGAGTGCATGCTCTGCAAACAAGAGAAGCCAGCTCAAGGAGAGGCCCATGTAGCACAATCAGAGAGTAGCCCTCATTCTTTACAACTAGAGAAAGCCGTTACAGGACAGCAAAGACCCAGCACAACCAAAAATAAATAAACAAATAACATATTTAACAAAAAAGAATCAAATTTTGAATAATTTAACCCTTTGAACTCACTATTTTAGTGATTCCAATTTTTATGGTTATTAAATTCTGATTTCCTAGTTTCTTTTGATTTTCTTTTTCTAACTTGTTGAATACTTAGTTTATTTCTGGTTTTTCTTTAGTAAGAAAAGGCATTTAAGGCTAAAATTTTGTACTAAGCACAGCTTTTACTGGGTATGTATATTTTGTTAAGAAGAGATCATCTTTTTCATTGTCATATATAGTTTGTAATTTCCCTTTGCTTTTAAGAGTTATCTAAGAGTGTGTCCTAATTTCCTAATAAATTTGCCCAATATAGTTTTTCCATTTCCTAATAAAGCTTAGTATCCCAGAACATGGCCTATTAAAGATTTTTACTCTCTTGAATTTATAAAAGTTCAGGCATCGTTTTCAAGGTCTAAAATCCATAAGATGAATCTTTTCTCACATGAAATTGCATTATTTCCATAATGTAAATTTTTTCCAAAAAGAATCTTGCCATTTCAACATTATAAGTTAAACATACATCTCATATATATTATGATAGAAATGAGGTAAAGTTTTGTTAACTACTTTAAATAGTTACTGATGGTAAATTCCTGACATCATTTTTCTTATGACAGTGAATGAATGTTATTGAGAATTCCTAAACTTTTGGTGTTTATTTCACCTCTATACAGCTTTATATAAACTGCAGGATGGCTACAGGCATATAGAGTCATTGGATGTTTCAATGAATTTTATTCTATTCATAAAACTGTAATATGTTTTTGATTCATATGGGGCTTTGTTTAGGTTAGTTTTCTCTCTCATTTCCATCTTTTTCTTTAAATGTTGAACATGGAGTTTATATCTAATATTATCTCATCTCTCCTAAATTATCCATATGTCTTCCAAGGATCAACAATCATATTAATCTTACCCTTAAGATTTCATTCCAGGGATGGGAATGGTGAGTCTTGATAACACAAGCATATTATCGTGAAACAATATTTACAAAAGCGTGTCTTAAAAGTCACATTTTTGAGAGAATCATCTTTTCATTTTTTTAAAAATCACTGTAGGAACACTGGTAGGAAAGGTAAGACATTTACATATTAGGAGACACTAAAAGGGTGGTTTACACTGTTGGTGGGAATGCAAACTAGTACAGCCACTACGGAGAACAGTGTGGAGATTCCTTAAAAAACTGAAAACAGAACTGCCATATGACCCAGCAATCCCACTGCTGGGCACACACACTGAGGAAACCAAAATTGAAAGAGACATGTGTATCCCAATATTCATCACAGCACTTTTTATAATAGCCGGGACATGGAAGCAACCTAGATGTCCATCAGTAGATGAATGGATAAGAAAGCTGTGGTACATATACACGATGCAGTATTACTCAGCCATTAAAAAGAATTCATTTGAATCAGTTCTAATGAGGTGGATGAAACTGGAGCCAATTATACAGAGTGAAGTAAGCCAGAAAGAAAAACACCAATACAGTATACTAACCATTATATCTGGAATTTAGAAAAAATGGTAATGATAACCCTGTATGCGAGACAGCAAAAAAGACACAGATGTATAGAACAGTCTTTTAGACTGTGTGGGAGAGGGAGAGGATGGGATGATTTGGCAGAATGGCATTGAAACATGTAAAATATCATATAAGAAATGAATCGTCAGTCTAGGTTCGATGCAGGATACAGGATGCTTGGGGCTGGTGCACTGGGATGACCCAGAGAGATGGTATGGGGAGGGAGGTAGGAGGGGAGTTCAGGATGGGGAACACGTGTACACCCATGGTGATTCATGTTGATGTATGGCAAAACCAATACAGTATTGNAACATGTATAATATCATATAAGAAATGAATCGTCAGTCTAGGTTCGATGCAGGATACAGGATGCTTGGGGCTGGTGCACTGGGATGACCCAGAGAGATGGTATGGGGAGGGAGGTAGGAGGGGAGTTCAGGATGGGGAACACGTGTACACCCATGGTGATTCATGTTGATGTATGGCAAAACCAATACAGTATTGTAAAGTAAAATAAATAAATAAAGTGACATCGTTTTCATTATGAAACAAAACAAAACAAAACAAAAGGAGTGACCTTTGCAAGTCTCTCCTGTAACACGCCCTTTCCCACCTTTTCTGTGGATGGGAATGGGAGCAGCGGGTCTCTGCACTCGGCAGCAAGTGCGGTTGTGACCATAATCCTCTAGGGAGAGTTTACGAGTCTGTCTCTGGCATTTAAAATTAATATACTTATTAAGAGAGCAGAAAAGTGCTTTCAGGGTAAATGCCTTTTTATTTTTACCCCCAGGGCAAAGGCCACTTAGCTCAGATTCCAAGTCAGCTGACTTCAAGGAGCCTTGGGATGTTCAGGATGTACAGGAAGAGCATATTCTACACACAGCCAGGCTGCATTTTCTCACAGTGGGTTCCGGCTCCACCCCAAGGGTCTCTGGGCAGATCGTTGCTAAGCCCTTTCTGACCCAGAATCCAGCCTCTTCAAGCTGTGCTCTCCTTGCTTCTGGTCTGCCTGGGCATTCATCCAGCCAGCCTCCTCTGGCCATTCCTCTCTATCCTTCCACTCTTCCTTTATCCAGTCAGTCATAGTATTCACGCTTTAATTCATTAGTTTATCAAGCCCTTTCAGCATACCAGGCATTGGAGAGCATATGAATAATATATGTCCCCACTGTTAAGAGTTCACACTTCAGGAAATCTGTTTCAAAGGTAGAGAGATAATATGCTAAAAGTCTAGTTGAGATTTTTACTCTCTTGTTGAGCAATCAAACTCCTATGCATCAGTCAAAACCCTACTTAAATATGCCCAACCTATCAAACTCCTGCCTACTGGTCACCCAAGGTCAGACATTTCCCCTGTGCTTATAGCAAGTGGCTGTATTTCATGGCTATTTCAGCCCCTGCCATTGCTGTGAGTATCTGTCTCCTCCTCTGCCTGTGAGGGTTTCCTAAATGTGTGTACTTTGCTGAGCCCAGCACCTGCTGTAGAACAGGTTAGTGACTTTCCAACTTTTATGAACCTAAGAACCTCCTGGAAAAGTTGTTAAAAGTACTGACCCCCCCTGCTCCACCCCTAGGAGATCAGATTCAGTAGGTCTGAGATTGAGGCTCAGAGATTTGTTTTTCTGTGTGATTCTGGTGCAGTTCTGATCTACAGACCACACTTTGATAAACCCTATGCCAGTGTCCCAGTCTTCCCTGGTGGCTCAGTGGTAAATCATCTGCCCACCAAGCAGGAAATGAAGGTTTGATCCTTGGGTCAGGAAGATCCCCTGGAGAAGGAAATGGCAACCCACTTCAGTGGGTTTGGGAAATTCCATGAATAGAGGAACCTGCGGAGCTATAGTCCAAGAGATCACAAGCATCAGACATGACTAAACTAAACAACAACAAATGCCAGTGTCTCAATAAAAAATTTTAATAAGTGAATGAAAACCCCCAAATTTAAAGGTCAACAAAAAAGTCCATGATTTTAATAAGGTCGGTGGATTTTACCAGTATGATTTTCCTAGCTTTAAAATTGTATACAGGTATGTAAAGTATTAGCATTAAGGATAACTGGGTAATGTGTAAGTGGGAGCTCCTTGTACTATTTTTGTAATGTCCTATAGTGGGGTTGGAGAAGACTCTTGAGAGTCCCTTGGACTGCAAAGAGATCCAACCAATTCNGTCGGTGGATTTTACCAGTATGATTTTCCTAGCTTTAAAATTGTATACAGGTATGTAAAGTATTAGCATTAAGGATAACTGGGTAATGTGTAAGTGGGAGCTCCTTGTACTATTTTTGTAATGTCCTATAGTGGGGTTGGAGAAGACTCTTGAGAGTCCCTTGGACTGCAAAGAGATCCAACCAATTCATTCTGAAGATCAGCCCTGGGATTTCTTTGGAAGGAATGATGCTAAGGCTGAAACTCCAGTACTTTGGCCACCTCATGTGAAGAGTTGACTCATTGGAAAAGACTCTGATGCTGGGAGGGACTGGGGGCAGGAGGAGAAGGGGACGACCAAGGATGAGATGGCTGGATGGCATCACTGACTTGATGGACATGAGTCTGGGTGAACTCCGGGAGATGGTGATGGACAGGGAGGCCTGGCGTGCTGCAATTCATGGAGTCACAAAGAGTTGGACATGACTGAGCAACTGAACTGAACTATAAATTCATAATTATTACAAACTAAAAAGTCTTTTTAAAAGTCACGTGGTTTTCCAAAACCTCAAAGATGTGTGATTATAATTTAAATCTATCTCCCAATCTTTCTATCTCCCAATCTTTCACCCTATTCTCTAAAGATATCAACAATCCACACACTATCTGCTGAGTACAATTAATCACGTAATTATTATACAATTAATTTTCTATTATTGATAAAATATACTTCATTCTTTGCTTAACTTCTCAATAGCCTCCAAAATAATCTTATAATAAATATTTACTTTTTAAGCAAATCATACTAAAATGACTGGGGTACTAGGGGATTTTGAGGACAATTCTTTTCTTTTTGAGACTTTTATTTATTTACTAATTTTCTTTATGGATGCTCTGGGTCTTCGCTGCTATGCGTGGGCTTTCTCTAGTTGTGGAGAGTGGGAGCTACCCTCTAGTTGCACCACACAGGCTTCTCAGTGTGGAGGCTTCTCTTGTTGTGGAGCAAGGGCTCTAGGGCATGCAGGCTTCAGCAGTTACTGCACGTGGACTCAGTAGTTGCAACTCGAGGGCTATAGAGCACAGGCTCAGGAGTTATGGGGCACGGGCTTAATTGCCCCACAGCATATGAGATCTTCCCAGACGAGGGATGAACCAGTGTCCCCTGCATTGCAAGGCAGATTCTTAACCACTGGACCACAGAGAAGTCAGAGGACAAGTCTTGAGATAATGGGGACAGTATCACAAATCCAGAACTCTCGCTGTCTTTATGTGCCTGTAGACACCACTGGTTCTCAGTGACATCACAGTCACCCAGGGAGCTTCTAAAATTCACAATGCCTGGGCAGCATCCTATTCCCATTAAAAGGAGAATTTCTGGGGTGGAGCATGGGTGATTCCAACCAATGGCGTAGGCTCTAAGTGGAGGCTGGCCCTGAAAAGGACGTGGATGCAGCTGTCGGCCCTTCGCAGGTGGCAAGCACCTCTGGAGCCCTTTCTGGACTTCTGCCTCTAAATTCAGCTCCCCGAGATCCACAGCCCTGTTCAGGGAGGGCGGCCTCTGACCACTTCTCTTGTTTTTCTCATTCCTCAGAGCCAAGGCCTGGAGGCAAGCAGGACTCACGGCGGCTCGCCTTCCAATGGAGGCTTTTGTTTTGTCTCCCCGCTCTTCGAAGGTGCAGGTACCTTCTTGTCCGTGTGGCTGAAAGACTCCTTTCAAAGCCGATTGGTCTTTCACATGGTTTGGATGGCCCTTCATGTTCCCTGGAAGCTCCCCAGGCCTGACTGGCTCATTTACAGTTTCTGCCCAGGTCAGCACCCTTTCTCAGGAGGGTCTGCCAGGACCGTACTGGTCTTCTAACAGAGTGAAGGGTCCACTCTGAGGGCCTCTTGTGCTGGAAAAAAGACAGGCCAGCACCCAGTTCTGGGCCAGAACTCCAGGCTGGGGGCCTGGTGGGATCCCGTCTGCTCATGGCATGGATGCAGGACCCCTTTGATTCACTGCTGATCTTCCGTGTTCCACTGATGGGGCAATTTTTTCAGGTCAGGGTTCTCCTGGTCTAGAGAGAGTGGAGCAAGGACATGGTGCCTGGCAGCTCACAGACGCCTCCCTACAACAGCTCCCATCCAGCAGCTGGGGACGGGGACACAGGAGGCGTCCAGCACAGACAGTCTGCCACTGCTACCCAGGACCAGAGTAACGTGTCTGTGTCTCTAGAAAGCCTTTCACTCTGACTGGGCTGTGCAGGCCCCCTCGAAGCCCCATCAGAGATGGCCTACTTAGCTAGCGAGGCCTGGCTGGCTGCCAGGTAAGCAAAGGCTTCTAACAAGCTGTGGTCTCCACAGACTCACCTGAGACGCTAAACATCTTTGCTCCAAGGACACCTTCCCTGTCTGTACCCAGGCTTGTGCGCTCACTCCAGGCACCTCCTCCCTCCCACTCTCCTTCTCTTTCTTGGCATAGATTTGCAGCCCAAACTGAGAAATAAAGGCCTCAGATGTTTAATGTGCTAAACTTTATGACTGTTTTGAACAGAAATATGAACCTTCCTGTGGATGAATCTGGTGACCCAAACAGTGAAGCCAAGGCAGTGTTAAATCTTGAACTTGGCCACTGTAATTGCCAAAGTTTATTTAGCCTGTATGTCGGTCCTGCATTTTGCACATTAAAGTCTCCCAATCCACTAATAGGTACTATTATTTCTCGTGCCCATTTTACAGATGAGGAAGTTGGGGTCCTGACATGGCAACCGTTGACCTGAGTTAAGAGCCTACCTGTTTCATCACTGTGTTCTTCTGTGTAACCTCCAGAGTCTAACACACTAAGATCAGTCACAATGCCTAAGGAAGTGGGAAGAGCCTGGTTCCCTGAGGGATGGACAGGGAGCAGGGCCTCTAGAGCAGGAGACTGGGGACGAGGGGCCTTGGCCATGGCCCTCTTGACTTGTTGGATGAAAATTACCTGGTGGACAGAGCCCTGGTTTGAATCAGAGGTAGAATATATAGAGCCAGCCCTTTGAGGCCTGATACTTGAGGAATGTCCAAGATGGGGTGGCCCAATTTCTATTCAAATCTGACATAGGCTGGGGAGAGGAAGAGCACTGGAGGGCATGGCAGGTGAAACAGAGCAGAGACGCCCCCACTCTGATCCCTCAAAAGGGAAAAGCTCGTGAGTTGGTTAATTGCATTTAGGGAAGGCGTCTTGACAGCATCTTTCTCTCACCATTCTTCTATATCTTCTTGTCCCATTTCCACTCACTGCTAGGTGACTTTGGGCAATTTCTATTCCTCAGTTTTTTCATCTGTAAAATGGAGATAATAACAATCCCCAGAACTCTGACAGTGTTAGATAGGAGCAAAAGTAAACCTCTTTGGGGACCTGGATAACTAACGAGTTCTTTTTCCTCAGGAGATGCTGTGGTTAGATAAAGAGATTCTTGACTGTAAGACACATGAGAATATTCTATAGAGAAAAGCAGTAGCACCTGCTTCCCTAGCGTATTGTCTGAACTGCTCTGACGGAGGTGAAAAACAATAATAAACATTGTTTGAGTACCTACTGGGCACTTATAAGAGCATCACTTCATTCAGTCCTTATGTCAGCTCTCAAGGGTACTTCTTTTTCCAGAGGACGATGCCAGGGCTCAGAGGTTAAGTACCCTGCCCTTGATTTCATCCAAGCCTCCATGCCATAGCCTCCACCAGCGACAGAATATGGACTGATCATATGACCTTCGGAAAAACCTTGTAGCTCAAGGAGTCTCACTTGGGCTTGCTCGAGCCATCAGCCAAACAGAGACAGAAAATCATCGTGCGAAGAGTTTCTCTTCTCTTGCAGTAATAAATTCTCCCGACATTAGTACGAGCTGGGGGCCGGGCAGCTCAGGACCCTGACTGACAGCTCTCAAGCAGAGCTGGCGGAGGACGGAGCGGGAATGGCATCCGAGTGCACGGCCGTGGGCAGGGTGATTGCTGGGCTCCCGTGAGAACAGGCGGTCCGTGAGGCTTTGACTCACACTTTGTAAATTGGTTTCATGCATGGGCTATCAATAGGGGCCTGGCTAGATAATAGGATTTTCCAACACACTTCTTCCCCCCTTCTCCTCTGCAGCCATCCAAATCTCCATGCAGAGCACCTGGAGGGGATGTGATGTGCTTGGCAGGGCACGCCCAGGGTCAGGCTCCGCAGCTCTGGCCCAGGTGACGCGGATCTAAGAGGCCATGGTTCAGAGCAGCCTCGGAGAGAGGCTTCTGTGCTTCATAATTGGGGGTTGGAGGCAGCGTCTCGGGCAGCCCCTGCCTGGCAGGCTATGAATTTAAGCACTGTCAGCCACACCTGTCCATTATGGGGGAGGGTCCTCAAGAAGTGCCCATGGGCCACAGTGACTGCTCATGGCTTGGCTGAATGGTTCCACCAGCCTTGACTGCCCATGGCCAGTCTCTGCCATGTACAGTCTGATTCCTGACTGATCAGAACCCAGAAACCCACGCATCCTAAATGTAACCATTCCCTAGAGGCAGAGTCTGGGGAATGTGGATTATTGGGCATGCGCTCTCAGGAGAGATGGGGTGAGGGAACAAAGCCGGGATGTGGTCTGGGCTGAGGCCAGCTTCAGCCTGGTCCTCCTGGGAGCCCAGGAGCATCGTGAGGTCAGACTCACTTTGCGGCATGGGGGCTGGTCTTTTGTGCGCTTATGTCAATCAGTGACTGACCGTTGGCTCAAGGCAAGGGGACTCGGGCCGGTGGCTGCCCTCTGGGGTCGTGTGAAGTCACTTCGTGTCCAACTCTGCAACCCCATGGACTGTAGCCCGCCAGGCTCCTCTGTCCATGGGTTTCTCCAGGCAAGAATACTCAAGTGGGTGGCCATGCCCTCCTCCAGGTGGGCTTCCCAACCCAGAGATTAACCCATGTCTCTTGCATCCCCTGCATTGTCAGTGGGTACTTTACCGCTAGCCCTACCAGGGAAGCCTCAGTCTGGGGTCAGGTGGCTTCTATTCAGCTGAGACGACCTCTCTGGAGAAGAGGGGTGGGAATGAGCTTTAGTGGCAAATAGTCACAGCAGCCAGGGGATGAGTGCACCGGACCGGCCATGGGGGATCAGGGCAGAGCACCAAGAGCATCACTGCACCGCCCCCATGGGGTTTAGCCAGGACACAGCTCAGCCAGAGCCCCATCAGGAGCCAGCCTGGTGCTTCTGATTTCTAGATGGCCAGAGGGCTGAGGAGCCAGACGGCACTGCAGGGAGCGATGTCTGCGACTGCTTAGCCATCACCTCCAACACCCAGACTCTGAAACTACAAAGGCACAGTTCATGCATTTGCCTTCTGACCTCTTGCCAGCAGGGACAGAGTTCTGCAGGTTCCATCAAGGGCAGTGCTGGGGGCTTCTCCCAGGCTCCCTGAATCCAGGGCCATCCCAGTCTGCACTCAGGACACTTACCAGAGCTGCTCTGTGATGATCTGAAGCCTCCTCCCCTGGAGCCTTTAATATAAGTTTGCTGCCGAAACACAAATATCCGCCTCCGATGCGGAAGAGAAATTAAATTAGGAACAATCTTAATTCTTTCTGGCAGAGGGAAGCGAGCGAGAGCTGTCAGTTCCCCAATGATGTATTGTTAAGGAAATCCAGGTTTAAAGGTATTTCATAAGTTTGCCTTTGCCTGCTAATAAAGAGAGTCAGCTAACGGAATCCGATCACTGGGTGAGATCGTAATGAGATAATGTGGTGTACTCCACAGAGACCCAGCCGGCTCCTTGAAATTCCTCCGAGAGACTTTCTGAAGTGCCACATTGTGACGAGCAGGGGAGAGTAAGAGGGAAAGAGAGAAGGGAAAATGGGCATAATTAGCCAAGCAGATTAGGCGATTCAACAAAGATCATACAGTCTCAGCAGGCAGAGGAGCTGCGGTATTTATCAACATACCTCGCCTTTGCCTCTCGGTCTCCAGACCTTTCTGTTTTCTCAATGAGATAAACAAGCTCAGAGCCATCTTCCTGGAATACACAGAGATTGAAGGCCTTATCATGAGCAAATAAGCAGATTTTCCTGGGGTCCTCAGCAGCTGGCTGGCAGTGGGTCTCCCCCAAGGTCTTGGGGAAAGGGACTGTGTTCAAAAGAAGCCTTGGCCCAGGACTGAGATCACTCTGGTGGGTATCCAGCTTTGGGGTCAGGGGTCCAGCCTGGTTACCAGTGTGTGCTTGGTACTCAGGTTGGGTGGGTTGCAGTGGGACTTGGGATCCACTTTGATGGTATTTGGCCCCTGCCCTGATTGTCCCAGGAATATGCTGGTTATTTGGGCTACGATCTGGGGAGGCCTTGGGATTCCCAGGTGGTGCTAGTGGTAAAGAACCCCCCTGCCCATGCAGGAGACACAAGGAACACTGGTTCAATCCCTGGGTCAGGAAGATCCCTGGGAGGAGGGCATGGCAACCCATTCCAGTTTTCTCGCATGGAGAATCCCAGGGGCAAGAGGAGCCTGGTGGGCTATAGTCCACAGGGTCACAGAGTCAGACATGACTGAAGTGACTGAGCACACACACACACACACACACAGACACACATGCGCGCGCGTGCTGGGGAGGGCTCATTCTGTGCATGCACACACCTGTATGAGAAACCTCTCTGGGTACACACAGTCAACCTGTTTGGTAAACCAGAAAAGAAGACCCCACCACCACCACTCAAAGACATGTGATTCAGGGCTTAAAGCAGTAAAAAAAACTTTGAAACTCCTATTTACTATTTAAGCCAGCTCAGCCCCTATACCTACTCTGCCCTCAGGCCCACTCACACAGGGATAGACAGCTTTTGGGGGCTTTGGAAAACTGATGAAAGTTATGCAAACTTTTTCCAGAAAAAGTACAGACATACCCACACGTGCCCAAGTTGTGGTGCAGTTTCAAGGGGATACATATCTCGACCATGAACCCCAGATTTCAAAACCCTGAAGAAGGGGTGGTATTGAAGGAATGGTCTGCTTTGTTAGCTGATTCTGGGTGGATCCCATGGAGACAGATGTTGCCTGGGCAGATGATCATCCAGAGATTGATCAGCCCCTGGAAACAGGAGGGCTCTAGAGTGGGCTTTAGGTTTTATTTCCTGTGCTCTCCTGGTTGTGTTTTCAGGCCTCTGGGTTTCTAAGAGAAAGGAAAGCAAGAGGCCAGCAGGTTAGGCCTTAGTGACCCCAAGAGAGGAGAGAAGCCAGGATCCACAGGGAGCCTGCAGAATTGCCTCCTGCCTTGTGGGATCTTTGTCACCTCTGCTCTGTGCCCTAGGTGTCCCAGCGGATGATCTCTTGGGGGAAAAGGGGATTTTGTGCTGGCTTCGGAAGGCAGCAAAGCAGGCTAGGTGGGGAGACTGGATGCCCTGCTACAGCCAGGCTGGAGAGAAAATCCCAAGGGAGAGAGCAGTGGGGGCCACTCCAGAAAGGAAGGGAAGGAACTGAGGTCCCGGGGCTGTGAGAGAGGGACAGGAGCCACATGAGCGCTGTTCGCAGAAGACGCTGGGCCAGGAAGGATTCTGAGATCTGAAGAAAACTCTTTTCTGCAGGACTCCCCACTTTTTTCTGGTTGCATCTGAGCACCCCCTGACTTTCCTACGCCCTCCCCTCACTGCCCCCAGCCCTCTCAGATTGTGTGATGGATGTTCTGTCAGGGAGGGAGGGTTCGATTTGGATTTCCAATCTCCTCTGGATGCACCACCGCCAAAATACAATACACAATTACAGGGGCACGCTACATCAGTGATCACTGAGGAAAGCAACCCTATCTGGACAGCAACGCCAATGGCTGGCATCTAACTGCACAACCACAGTCAGTCCAGAACCCCTGGGCTCTCTCTCAGGGAGCCAGCAGCCTCCCAACAACCCAGCACGCCTCTCAAGCCCTAGCCTCACCTTGTCTTCAGCCGCCAGCACTCACGTGGCTCCTGTGTCCGGGCTCTGTACAAAGGTGGCAGGGCATCATGGCAGGGGCTCTGGGATCAGAGGGGCCCAGGCCTGTTCACTCACTCATCCACTGACTGGCACTTTTGGAGCATCCCTCACCTGCCAGGTAATGTTCTAGGCTGTGGGGTGTAGCAGTGAACAGGATAGACTGCTCAGGGAGTGGACAGTCTAAGGAGGACCCCGAGGTGTGGATTCCTGGGTGGATACTGCTCTCTCCAGCACATGAGCTCCCTAGCCACACCCTCTTGCAGAGCGATAGGACAGATTCCTTCAAAATGGTCCAGGAGGGCAGCTTCAGGGCCCTCAGACCCTGCCCTCCCACCTCCCACCTCCTTGAATTAAGAAGGCAGACGTCAGGATCCATCTTTCTCTCTTCCTATCTCCTGCAGTTCCAGGCCTGGCCCTGACAGGGTTCTGTGAGTACTCTAAAGTAAAGCACTTCCCTTCTCTGCTCCTGGTTATTCTCAACGATGCATGCATGCCTGCGTGTTCAGTCACTTCAGTCATGTCCAACTCTTTGCAACCCTATGGACGATAGCCCAACAGGTTCCTTTGTCCGTGGGATTCTCCAGGCAAGAATACTGGAGTGGGTTGCTATGCCCTCCTCCAGGGGATCTTCCCAACCCAGGGGCTGAACCCACGTCTCCTGGCTTCCTTCATTGCAGGCAGATTCTTGACTGCTCAGCCACTGGAGAAGCCCATTCTCAACTATAGGATGAGGCTAATGACGCCTGCTCCAGGCACATCACAGGGATTTTGTTAGGCTTGTGGAACCCACAATGGGTCCAGACAGAGAAGAGACCTCAGGAATCACTGAGCCCAAAGCCCTCTTTTCACAGAAGAAGAAACTGAGGTTCCAAGTGGTACCTAGAAAGAGAGTCTGAGAAAGCTCTTGGTGACTGGAAGCTCTCTATAGGTACAAGGAATTGTTATATTATTGTGGTTATTTTCCCTTGGAGCACACTGGCTGGTCTCTCATGACCTTAGCAGGCAAGGGAGGCAGGAGTGTAGAGTCCTTCCCTGCAGGTCCCCGAGTCCTTCATTTGTCCTTAAAGACCTCACTGGCCCCAAGCCTCATATGGCTCCCTCTGCCATGGCTGCCCAGCCCCACTAAGAGGAAGGAAGCTGTTTATTGCTTTCTTGCGTGGTGGGCGAGGCTGGAGTTATAGGCTAATTAAACCACAGACAGATTCCTCAGCAGTTGGCTGGGACCATAAGTGCTGTTACAACAGTAAAAGGCCAGAGATGACAGATGGAGTTTTTTCAAGACTATGTCACTGTCGCCCCCGAACACGGCTTCTACTCCACCCCTTGGCTTCGGGGCCATGCTCCATGGGGCGACTGCTCTGTATCAAGGAAGTGTGTAGACAACGAGGGGGAAAGGCGAGAACAAAGAAGAACAAAGCCGGCTCAGTCTAAACACAAAAGCAAGAAATAGCAAACTGACCCACACATGATCTCCTTGGAAGTATATAAATCGTCCAAGAAACTTCTCAGCGAAAGACTTGGAAAGTCCTTCCCAAAGTCTAACTGAGATCACCCATGTGCCAAAATAGCAAAGGGATGGGGGAAAGGAAACCGATGACTGAGCCTCAGGACAGAAGCAGGGAGGTGGGAGTGTGATGGACAAGAACCACGCTGTGGCAGATCCCTGACCTCTAGATGGGTGTTCCTCTTTGTACACCAGTCAACAGAGAGGATTACACCTCTGTCCTTCCTTCCTCCCACCTCTTCCAGGAAGTTGAGTTAGATGAGATATAGCCAAAATCTGGACTTAACTTTGGTTTCCATGCTACCCACAATCACTGAGAGGGAAGGAGGAGGACGACAAATTAATGACCTCATGATTTAAAATGACCTGTAGGGAAAGAGTGTATCTGGTTGTGGAGTCTGCCAAGTTGCGTTTGAGTCCCCTTCTCCCTGCCTCTTGAACAGTTCATTTAACCTTCTCTGGGCCTTTGGTTCCTCCAGTGTAGTAAATACAACTAAATATTCCTGCCTTATGGGATGCTATAAAGTTCAAGAGGGATCATGCATTTAATACCCCATGGTGCTTGGCAGAGTGAATTGTGATTATTCAGCCACTCATCAGAAGACATGGGCTCCAAGAGGAGTTGGATCCTTCACTACCTGAAAGAATAAATCTCCACTTTCTTTGACAATGAATTCTCCACAGCCTTTAGACTCAGAAAATTCACCCTAAAGCCTAGTTTGACTTCCACCTGCTGCAGCTATATATATGATATATGTTTGTCGCTCAGTCGTGTCTCTTTGTGACCCCAAGGACTGTAGCCTGCTAGGCTCCTTTGTCCATGGAATTCTCCAGGCAAGAATCCTAGAATGGGTTGCCATTTCCTTCTCCAGGGGATCTAACCCAGGTTTCCTGCACTGCAGGAAGATTCTTTACCATCTGAGCCACCAGAGTCCCCAAAAGTACAGATCCAGAAGTCATTGTGAGTTAGAAGAACTAGTGTTCAAGGGAGGCCTGGCTCCCACCTCCCTCCAACTGGGAAGACACTGTAAATCCATCCAGCCTGTTTATCTCTCCTTCCTGCCGCCTACGATCCTCAAAACTCTACAAGGTCACTTGGCCCAGCTGGAGTCCCAGCTCAGGCACTGATGTGATGCAGTCTGACAGCCCTGTCTCCCGCTGCCAGGCCAAGGCCTGGACAGAGGCTGCCAGGCTGCTGCTGGGATGGGGTGGGGGTGGGAGGGCAGCTGCATGTCAGCCTGGTCGCAGCCTGGGGGGAGTGGGGACCGAGGAGCTGCAAAGTGCTATGAGATAGAAAAGCTGAAGAGCAAGTTGTGGGATGCCTCCTCCCCTCTCCCCGTCCCCCCTGCCACCTTCACCCTCTCCCCACCCCATGCCCTGCAGGCTCTGAGACCAGCTAGAGTCTGGGAGCCCCCATCACTTGGGTTTCTGAGTTCAGGACATGGGTGGGGAGGAAGAAGGGACCTGAGACCCTCTCACTCTGCCCTGAGTTGCAGCCGTCCCTCCTCCTCACAGCTTCATTGTCTTGCAAGGCTCAGCATCTCCCCACTGAGACCCCACCTCCCACGTTTGTTTTTCAACAGCCCCTTCAGGGCCCCCAAAAAAGAGGAACTGACATGTGAGAAGACCCTGCTTTGTCCCAAGGACTATGTCAGGCATTTGTGTGTTACCACCTTGAAATCTTCAAGCCATAAAGTCCATTGGGGACCCGGGGAGGGGAAGGGAGGAGGGGAAGGAGCAATGGTACACCTAGTCTCCAGACTATAAAAAGAATTGGGAACTATCTACAGATGTGTGGGCGCAGCTTAAGGAAACTAACCGCGGTCGGTGCACTGTCCTTAGACTAGCCACAGCAAGGTCTCTGCCCTCCCCTGGATCTGAAGGGACAAGGGCAGAAGCAGGTAGTTACTGGCACAGAGAGATAGTCACGCTTAGAGCAGGGATAGGGGACCACCTGATAGGAGCTGTGGCCCTTGATGGAGGAACATGGCCAGCTGATGGGGATGCTGCGGAAAAAGAGTCAGGGGACTCAATCCCAGGCTCACTGCTCTCCTGAGCTCTGATATCCTGCTGGTGCTGCCCACTGGCCCAGCCCAACCTGGGGCCAGAGAGCAAGGATGTTGTGGATGGTGTGCATGTTGGGGTGGAGCAGGTGGGGAAGGGTGGAGAGCAGACCTGGAGAGGCAAAGAGCAGGTGGTCAGCACACATGAGACAGGAATGATCCTTGTTTACAGGGGGGCAGAGTCCACAGCCAGGTATAGAGGCAGACCCCACACCTGTGTTCTCCGTAATTTCGTCTGTCCAATGTCCTCTCTCCAAGAAGTAGGACAGGAGGTAAGGACAGACGGGTGGCAGAGTCTTCTCATCTCACCTGATCTGAGCTTCCAGTTCCTGACAGCTCCCCAGCCCCTGATGCTCTGATAGTCTCTCAGGTCTGAAGAAGGTACAGAAGCTAACTCAACTCGACTCTCAACTGGCTTCTAACCTTGAGAAATCCCTTAGGCTCTCTGGGCTTCAGTTTTCGCATCTGTGAAAAAAAAAATAGTATAATTCTGTCCCTGTTGCTATTACAGATATTTTGAAAGGATGAAAGTGGGATATACGTGTAAAATTCTTCGGCATTAAAATCAAGCCACAAATGCAGAAGAAAAATATCGTTTTAATTTAATAAATGTTTATGAGACAAATTAATACCTGCAGGCATTGTTCCTCGCTGAGGGTATAACAGCAAGGGAGGAAGACAATGAGCAAGCGCAGGAGTACACAGTACGTTAAACCCCTGGAGGGGAAAGGAAGCAGGTGGGCACGGGGGAGGGCGGGGAGAGAGGGCTGCTGCTGTACACAGGATGGTTTCAGAAGACTTTGGGAGAAGCCAATTGAACAAAGATTTGAAGCAAGCAAGGAAGGAAGACTTACGGAGATGCAGGGCAAGGAAACAGCAGATGCAAAGGCCCGGAGGCTGAAGAATATCGGCCCATGTGACAAAAAGCATGGAGGCCAGCATGGATAGAAACAAGTGGTTGCGATGAAGGGGTTAGGGGCCACACTGCCAGGTTAATAAACTGAGGGAAGGTAAGAGTGCAAGCGGGAAGAACTGGTAGGGGCTATTGCAGTCGCCCCCTGATGCTGGGAAAGGTCGACGGCAGAAGGAGAAGGGGGTGACAGAGGATGAGAGGGTTGGATGGTGTCACTGACTCAATGGACATGAGTTTGAGCAAGCTCCAGGAGATGGTGAAGGACAGGGAAGCCTGGTGTGCAGCAGCCCATGGGGTTGCAAATAGTTGGATACGACTTTCCGACTGAACAACAAGATAAGAGGTGATAGGTTGCACTAGTTGGAGTTACTGTAGGCCCCCTCTATATACGAATGAGTTCTGTTCCAAGAATGTGTTTCTTTGGTCCAGTTTGTTCATAAGTCTAACAAAGTTAGCCTAGGTACCCAGCTAACACAGTCAGCTGTATAGTACTATCCTGTAATATGTTTATAATATTTTTTTAAAAAATAGTACATAAATAAGCACAAAAAATAAACAAAGCATTTTTAATCTTGTAGTACAACACCTTGAAAATACAGTAGTACAGTACAACACCTGGCATACCGGGGCTGGCATCGAGTGAACAGGCGAGAAGAGTTACCAGCTGGAGGAGGAAGGGGTGGGAGACGGTGGGGCTGAACCCTTGTCAGCAATAGGGATGGAGGGAAAACCGCAGTTTCACTCATGCCCGACATTGATGGCCCAGGTTCCGGTTCCTTGCTGGTTTCAATTCTATCTACCTGCTTGAAAAAGCTATCCAGTGATTTCTGGGTACTGGCTCTTTTTTTCTCATCATGGATGACGTGGTGGTGCTGAATTGCATTCTGAACGGCTGCTACAACCTTCATGTGCTGTTCTATGTCTGGGTCCTGGGCCTCAAAAACTAACAGTGCCTCTCTGTATAAAGAAAATCCCGTTGCCATTTACCTGCATCATGGATCTCCTTGATTCTTTAGTTACTTCTTTCTGTCTCTCCCCGTCCATGCTCTGGGCCCCCAGCTCCACTGTTCTTGCTTGGTGCTTCTAAGCAGTATGAGCTACGTTATGACTGCTTTTACACTTGCTTCCAGACATCCTGGGCTTGAAATAAAGATGCTGTACTACTGTCTTCTATATAGTGTTTACAGCAAAGTGCACAGCACACACCATTTGTAGAGGATGCACCCACCTGACAACGTACCCCAGACATGTGGACTAACTTAAGTGGTTGGACATGCGAACACACATTCATTTCTCAATTTGAAGGTTCATATGTAGGGGACTTACTGTAATGGGAGTAGTCAAATACCAGCAAAACCAGAGGATTGTTCATGGATTGGATGTGAATTATGAAAGACAAAGAAAAGTTAAAATTGGTCCCAAAGTTTTTGGCCTAAGCAGCTAGACAACAGTGTTGCCATTTGCAGAGCTGGAAAAATTGTGGGTGGAACAGCTTTAAGGGGAAATTTTGTTCTGTACTTGTTAAGTAGATCTGAATGTTATTCCAGCTATATGGAGCTGGAATCAGGGGCAGGACTGGGCTAAAGTTGTACATCAGGAGCTGTCAACACATCAGTTCAGTTCAGCTCAGTTCAGTCACTCAGTCGTATCCGACTCTTTGCGACCCCATGAATCGCAGCGCACCAGGCCTCCCTGTCCATCACCAAAGTCCCGGAGTTCATTCAGACTCACATCCACTGAGTTGGTGATGCCATCCAGCCATCTCATCCTCAGTCGTCCCCTTCTCCTCCTGACCCCAATCCCTCCCAGCATCAGAGTCTTTTCCAATGAATCAACACTTCGCATGAGGTGGCCAAAGTACTGGAGCTTCAGCTTTAGCATCATTCCTTCCAAAGAAATCCCAGGGCTGATCTCCTTCAGAATGGACTGGTTGGACCTCCTTGCTGTCCAAGGGACTCTCAAGAGTCTTCTCCAACACCACAGTTCAAAAGCATCAATTCTTTGGTGCTCAGCTTTCTTCACAGTCCAACTCTCACATCCACACATGACCAGTGGGAAAACCATAGCCTTGACTAGACGGACCTTTNCGTATCCGACTCTTTGCGACCCCATGAATCGCAGCGCACCAGGCCTCCCTGTCCATCACCAAAGTCCCGGAGTTCATTCAGACTCACATCCACTGAGTTGGTGATGCCATCCAGCCATCTCATCCTCAGTCGTCCCCTTCTCCTCCTGACCCCAATCCCTCCCAGCATCAGAGTCTTTTCCAATGAATCAACACTTCGCATGAGGTGGCCAAAGTACTGGAGCTTCAGCTTTAGCATCATTCCTTCCAAAGAAATCCCAGGGCTGATCTCCTTCAGAATGGACTGGTTGGACCTCCTTGCTGTCCAAGGGACTCTCAAGAGTCTTCTCCAACACCACAGTTCAAAAGCATCAATTCTTTGGTGCTCAGCTTTCTTCACAGTCCAACTCTCACATCCACACATGACCAGTGGGAAAACCATAGCCTTGACTAGACGGACCTTTGTTGGCAAAGTAATGCCTCTGCTTTTCAATATGCTTTCTAGGTCGGTCATAACTTTCCTTCCAAGGAGTAAGCGCCTTTTAATTTCATGGCTGCAGTCTAAAACATAGATGGTGTGAAAGCCACAGATCTGGGAGAGACCACCCCAAAGTGAGTCTGAGGCCCAAGGCCAGAGCCCTCAGGCCAGGTCAGGGGCCGAAAAGAAGAGCTTGAGAGACAATAGTCAGTAAGCGAGAGGAAGAACCAGACAAGGAGCACACAAACCAACAAAAAAAAACACCTCAAAGACTCATCTTACTTTTGAATTTTACTGCCCCAAATCAAAACAAAGTATTAGCCAATAAAACTGAGCAATGATTGAAAGATTAGTCCCTTGTGACCAGCCTGAGTTCATCCCAGTCATACAGGCCAATTCAACATTAGAAAACGTGTTAACATAGTTCACTGTGTAATAAAGGAAGATTCCATGTGGCTATCTCGCTACAACCAAAAAAGCATTGACAAAATCCTACATATTTTCATTATTTAAAAAAAAGTCTCAATAAATAGGAAGAAAATTACACTTCCTTAATTCCATTACTTCTAAAGAATGTTTAAAAATGTCACCTTTCTGTCTGGAAAGAATATATGGATGTCTGTCCTGTTCAACATGTTTCTGAAGGTATTGATCACTGCCTTAAGTGAAGAAAAAGAAGAATGGAGGATGAATAGAAGAAGGATGAAGGAGAAAAATATTATTTTCAAATGAGATGATCATTTACCTAGGAATTCAAAAGAATTACATGACAGACTGTTAGTAAGATTTCAGCACATTGGTAAAGTATCAGAACAACCACCAAAAAATTCACACTTCCCTCCATGCTACCAATTTTTTAAAAAAGACATCCAAAATAGGGAAAAACAATAAGAAGCAATGCCTCTAAGTTTCCAAGGCATGAACCCAGTTAAGATATGAACAAAACTGTAATGCAATAACTGTGAAACTCAACTGAGTATTACAGAAGAAGATCTAAATAAATGGAGAGACATCTAATGTTCCCGGATGAGACGTCTCAGCATGGTGAAGATGTCCATTCTCCCAAATACTAAGCAACTCCTGTCAAAACCCTAACAGAATTTTATGGAACTTGATCAACATAATTTAAATTCACCCACAAGAGAAAAAGAATTAGAATAGCCAGGCAATTGTTGGAAGAGAAGTCTGTTGAAGAGGGATCTACCCTGCTCGCATAAGATACATAATGATGACCTAAGCTATAGTCATTAAAACAGCAAGACAGGAGCCTAAGAATGGATAGGTGATAAACAGGTCATGTAGGTGCAAAAGTAAATGACGACAGCATTTCTGATGAATGATCTGGGATGGACGGCTCATCCATGAGCTCACAAGTTAAGGTAGCACTGGTACAGCTGCTCATTGTGTCAGTGTGAGGTTACTCCTTGCTGCTCATGACAGAGAACTTGAAATAACCAAGCTTCAATAATAAGAAAGTGGATTGCTGGCTTAAGGAAGTCCAGAGGCAGATAAGGAAGTAGCGAGGGCTCAGGGTTGGCCAAACCCAGGGGCCTTGACTCTGTTCTCTCGGCTTCCTTTATGGCTATGGCCCTTTCCCGTGTTGCCCTCATCCTCAGGCTGACTTCTCTCATGGTGCCAAAGAGCCCAACAAGCTCCTGAATCCATAGCCACAAATCATGATGTCCAAAGGAAGAAAGGGATTCTTATTTTCTCCCAGTGCAGACTTTGAAAAGAGAGCAAACTATTTCCCCAGATGCACTCAGTAAACTTCCCCTCATCTTAACTAGGTTTTATGCTCATCCTGAACGAATCACCATGACCAACATTATGCCATACTCAGATGATTAGGCTAGGTGTCCACCTGAAGCAAAGAGCTGACTCACTGGAAAGACCCACATGCGGGGAATGATTTGAAGGCTAAAGGAGAAGGGGATGAGCTGGTTAGACAACATCACTGACTCAACCGACATGAATTTGAGCAAACTCTGGGAGATAGTGGAGGACAGAGGAGCCTGGCTAGTGCAGTCTATGGGTCTGCAAAGAGTTGGACACAACTTATCAACTGAAAAATGGGATTACACTTAAACCAATGAGGCCTGGACCCAAAGCCCAAGGAATAATTGTGATGGGCTGGATGTCTATAAGAAAATCTAGGGAAAGTGGAAATAAACACTAGGTGGGCCACCAGTAATGGTCAACAAAGCTATCCATTTGGAAAAAAAACTAATTTAAAACCAACTTCCCACTATAACAAAATATATTTCAAGTTGACTAAAGAGCTTCAAAAGCGAGGGGACTGCTATAAAAATATGAGAAGAAAATATGCTATAACCTTGGAGTAGGGACAACCTTATCAGGGAAATACAGTAAAACCAAAACTATTTTTAAAAATGATAAGCTGACTTTGTCAAAACTAATTGTTTCTGTCTGATGAAAAAACTCATAAAGAAAAGTTAAAAGGTAATTGACAGACTGGGGAGAGATAGGTGAACCATACAAAACAGATATGAATTAATATCCAGGTTATGTAAAGAGCTTCCACAAAAATGATAAGACTGAACAAAAAATAGGAACAAGTAATTCAGAGAAGAGGCAAGGTAAATAAGCAGTGAACATATGAAAAATGTTTACAGAAATCAGGGGAACTTGCATCAAATCAAATGAAATATTTTATTTTGGAAAAAAAGTATAATATCGATAATATCTAGCATTCAAGAGGGTACAGGGAAATGAGAACTCTGGTATACCACTGTTGGGGAGTATAAACTGACAAAGAATGAATTTATTCGAATTAAATACATGCACTTGCCTTTCTCCTAGGAAGTTTACTTCTAGGTATCTCTTCTAAAGAATTATTCATTTATGAATACAGGAAAACATGGACAAAGATGCCCTTTATCATGTTTCCAATAGTGGAAAAAATGTGTCTCCATTGTCCAAGATTGGAAAATAAGGGTATATGCATACATACATATATGTTTGTGTATATGCATACTACACATACATTACATATTTTACATATACATACATATATATTATGTATACGTATATATACACGCATGTGTGAGTGCTCAGTCATGTTCGGCTCTTCGCGATCCCATAGACCGTAGCCTACCAGGTTCCTCTATCTGTGAAATTTTCCAGGGAAGAATACTGGAGTAGGTTGCCTTTTCCTACTCCAGAGGATCTTCCTGACCCAGGAATCTAACTCACGTTTCCCGCATCACCTGCATTGCAGGCAGATTGTTTACCACGGTACCACCTGGGAAGCTATGTACACATATATGCCCATGTATAAGTATATATATATAATGTATACATATATGCCCATGATATATATAAGTATATATATATGATGTATACATATATGCCCATGATATATATAAATATATATATATAATGTATACATATATATATGCATCCTTAATACAATATTATTTCACTGCTAAAAAATGAAGTAGTTCTGTAGATAGTGAAATTGAAATCTCTCCAAGTCATATTATTAAGTGTAAAGAGCAAGCTGCAAGCCATAAGACCACATTTTACCACTTATGTGGTAATCAAAAGGTCCAGTAATTTCCTATTCACGTGTATATGTAAAATGCCCAGAAGGAGGTCTATAAGGACAGACACCAATCCCCTGGTTACCACCAAGAAAGGACTGGGAATCAGGGTTAGGGAAGGACACTTAAGATTGATTTGTACTGCATGGGTCTCTTTTTTAGTGTTTATCTATTTATTTGGCTGTGTTGGGTCTCCAGCTGCATGCAGGGTCTTCCATGTGTCATGTGGAATCTTTTGATGTGACTCTCTAGCTGTGGAGTGCTGGCTCCATACTTGTGGCACACAGGCTTGGTTGCTGCACGCATGTGGGACCTTAGTTCTGTGACTAGGAATCGAGCCACGTCCCCTGCATTGCAAGGCAGATTCCTTACCACTGGACCAGCAAGGAAGTTCGGCATGGATCTTTTATTTTTTTAATTAATTAATTTATCTTAATTGGAGAATAATTTAAATGTAACTATGTGTCACTTGCACAATTAAAAATAAATTGAAAATTTTAATTTGTCCTTTCATGCATTTGCTGAGAGCAGGTTATATGCACACCCTGGCTGACCTACTGTTATTCTCCTACTCAGATGAAGGAAGAACCAGCTTCCAGCTCCTCTCTGCTGGGGTCCCAGGGAACTCAAGGGGAAGGCTGTAAACTTCCAGAAGCCTATAATGGCCAGGCATGATTTGATTGCAAATCACACAGACTTTGAAGCCAGAAGACCTCAAAGTCTGAGTTTGTGATTTTCCTCCTTGCTAGTTACGCAACTGAGGCTCTGTACCTCAGTGTTTCATCTGTAAAGAGGTCTGACAAATAAAAATACCTCCTTCGTAGGGCTCCTGGGAGGGCAGAATGGACATGAAAACTAACAAGCATTAAAAAAATGTTAAGTGTGAAAATGCTAGTCTAACTCCAGGTTAGGGGGTTGTTCTCCAATACCTGCGGTGCTCCCCTCTGTAAGCAGGAGCAGAGCTGGGACTTAGTTGCCTGCCCGGCCTCTTCTCTTCCCTTCTCACCCTCTGCGCTCACCAGAGTTGTGCTCTGGGGCACAGAGACCCCTGGTAAATCCCTTTGAGCAATTCAGGTCTCTCCAAGTCCCCATTCACACACCTGTTAGCAAATAGCAAAGGCTTCCTTGTCTCTGGGCAGCAGCAGTCTCCTGGGGCTGAGTTGGTCCTTCCTCCGCTCCATCTTTTGTTAGCATGGGATCAGCAGCTTCCTAGAAGCCAGCTGTGAAATGTCTTCTAAACCAAACCAAAAAGAACAGATGTTGTTTAGGGAAGGGGCTGCACTCACTCCTTCTTGGGTGCAGGACTGCATTCACACCAGCTCCTGTGGGGAGCAAACTGCCCAGATGCCCCTTCCTCCATTCCCAGGTCCTGCTTCCAGAGGGAGGCAGAGAGGGAAGGGGGAGGAAAACTGCTCCTGGCTTCTCCCCATCTACTGGCCGGCCAGGTCACTGTCCCCGGTCTCTGGAGATGCAGCTGGGGATGGAGACTGGAGGCAGGGAAGCAATATCCTGCTCAAACGGCCCTCTGCTGCTCACCACTCCGTTTATTAGCCTGTCGCTCTCCACTGAAAAACTCGTCAATCACTGTGAGCCTCCAGCTCTTCTCCATCTCTGCCTGAGACCAAGGAAAACAGGAGACTAGAGAATACTGAACACAGGGCCTCTCCACCTTCTCCATCTCCCCCACTCTGTCAGCTCCCCAGGACACACATAAAGCACACAGCCAGCAGTGCGTGCAAAAAAGCACGCACACAGCCCCGGACTCACCTGCAGAGTCAGATGCTCCAAAATCCTGAACAGGACTGGTCACGAAGGCATCTGAATCCCTCTCTGTTGTTGTGAGTGTGTACTCAGTCGCTCAGTCATGTCCAACTCTCTGCGGCCTCTCAGACTGTAGCCCTCCTCTGCCCATGGGATTCTTCTCTGCAGGCTCCTCTGTCCATGGGATTTTCCAGGCAAGGATACTGGAGTGGGCTGCCACTTCCTTCTCCAGGTGATCTTCCCAATCCAGGGATTGAATCTGCGTCTCTTGCGTCTCCTGAATTGGCAGAGGGATTCTTGACCACTGCGCCACCTGGGAGGCCCTCCCTACCTTCATTCTGAAGACATCCAAGAAAATAGAGTCTATCAACTTTAGTCATCCTTTCAGTCCTGGCTCAAGCATCACAGCCTCTCTGAAGCCCACCAGAGCCCCTGTCTGCTTCCTCATAGGGTTTCTTCCCTCATGCCTCCAATTGTACTGGGAATGAAAGCATCTATTCTAGAACTTACTTCACAATATTTCATTTTAGGTCACATACCTATCTCCCTTACCACACTGAGCCATTTGTATCTAAAACCTCTACACTCACACAATATTGATACATATTAGATGCTCATTGATGGGGGATGGAGGGAGGGAGGGAGGGAGGGAGGGAGGGGNGATGGTGATTGCAGCCATGAAATTAAAAGACGCTTACTTCTTGGATGAAAAGTTATGACCAACCTAGATAGCATATTCAAAAGCAGAGACATTACTTTGCTGACCAAGGTCCGTCTAGTCAAAGCTATGGTTTTTCCTGTGGTCATATATGGATGTGAGAGCTGGACTGTGAAGAAGGCTGAGCGCCAAAGAATTGATGCTTTTGAATGTGGTGCTGGAGAAGACTGATGAGAGTCCCTTGGACTGCAAGGAGATCCAACCAGTCCATTCTAAAGGAGGTCAGCCCCGGGATTTCTTTGGAAGGAATGATGCTAAAGCTGAAGCTCAGTACTTTGGCCACCTCATGCGAAGAGTTGACTCATTGGAAAAGACTCTGATGCTGGGAGGGATTGGGGGCAGGAGGAGAAGGGGACGACTGAGGATGAGATGGCTGGATGGCATCACTGACTTGATGGACGTGAGTCTGAGTGAAGTCCGGGAGATGGTGATGGACAGGGAGGCCTGGCGTGCTGCGATGCATTGGGTCGCAAAGAGTTGGACAATGATGAGTGACTGAACTGAACTGAAGTAGTGATGTGAGGAGCAGATTGAAAATGGGTATTTCTTAAGGGCACCTGTATTCATTAGACATACTTTTGGGGCCCAACTGACACTGAAATATGTCACTCACTCAGTGTTTAGCACACATATCCACCTGCTATATACTGGGAAGGGGATTACCAAGAACCCACCTGCCAATGCAGGACACTCAGGAGATGTGGGTTTGATCCCTGGATTGGGAAGATTCCCTGGAAGAAATTCTTCCTTGGAAGAAACCCACTCCAGTATCGTTGGCTGGAGAAACCCACAGACAGAACAGCCTGGCAGGCTACCGTCCTTGGGGTCACAAAGAGTTGGATACAACCAAAGTGACTTAGCACATACATACACATTTGCTAGGAAAGACTTGGTCATTGCCCTCCAGTGCTTGTGGTTTCAAGGCAGAAGTAGCAGAGGTTGGTCATAGTTATGCCTCAATGTGGCTTGTGCTGTGATCAAGGAATACAGAGAAGTCCACAGGAGAACCGAGGAAAGGACATCAAAGTCAATCACCAAAGGAGATCAGCAAAGACTTTAAAGAAGTACAATAAACTCATTATGACAATCAGATGAAAGACCCCAGGTCCTAACAAAAGGCTTGTTTTTGTCACATCATAACTGACCACTGAGGATATTATGCTTCCTGGAAGAGCTGAGTTTTATTCTCTTAAATAGGAGAGAAATCTTACAAAATGAGTCGCAATGATTCTGAAAATTAGCTTGCTGCTATTTACATACTCTCTGATTATTCATGCATTTACATTCTTATCCCATAAAATGAGTGTCTGATAAGGTTATTTATTTCATTCTACAACAATCCTTTTCTACCTAAGAACCATGGGTGTGCAGGTAGCAACCTTGCACATATCGAGCACCTGATATCATCCCAGCCTCAAAAGAGTAAATTAGACATTCTGTTAGGGGTGTGCTTCTCACTGAGAAGTTGACTGCTCTCCGATGAATATATTTTGACAACTAACCACTGGACAAGCAACCTTAGATTATGCAAGGTGAATCTGAATCATTTGCTTTAACACCATCATAAATCAAACTATTCATAGCTGTTCTCTTCTGAATCAATGTCCCCGCTCCATTCCACTCTTATAAATCAATGTAGATGATTATTTCTGTTAGAATTAACACTACAAAAAAGGTCTATCGCAAGAGGCACATGTCTCTTTACTGCCCTGCTTACAGCTAGTTCTTTTGCAAACAGACCTAACAAATTTGCTTCAAGAAAAAAAAAGGCGAAGATGCAGTATGCTGGTATTTTACTTCTCTCCAAATGCTATGTTTTAAATAAACTAAGCATAGCAATCCAATCATATAGACCGATTTAGACTTGGGTTCCTTCACAACAACAATAGTTGGCACGGATATGCTGCCTGTCCTCCAAAAACCAAAAAACACTTTACACATTTCCCATTCACACTACCAACTGCTACATAGCAGCTCTAACATGCCCAGAATTCTGCGGTTAGGCAGCACACCTTCCTGTGTTGTGAAAGGATGAAAATGCCAGATCCTTTCTACCCACACAGGATACCTTCTTCCTTGCCAAAGCCAGTCCTACCTAAGTAACCCAGCTCTTTGCTGCTGTTGTTGTTCGGTTGTTAAGTCATGTTCGACTCTTGTGACCTCATGAACTGCAGCATGCCAGGTTCCCTATCCTTCACAGTCTCTTAGCTTGCCCAAATTTATGTCTACTGAGTCGGTGATGCTATTCAACCATTCGTCCTCTGTCATCCCCTTCTCCTCCTGCCCTCAATCTTTCCCAGCATCTCTTAGGACACAATGATTTCCCGTCCGCAAGAAGCTCCCTGTAAACTTCTTCCCTGCTCTCATGGAATAATAAGTGGCCCCAGAAACGATGATGCACAACAAGGTCCTACAGGAAAGACAGCTGGATAACTAGTAGTGGCGTGGTGAAGTCATTCTAACACAGCAGCAAAAGGTAGTAAGCAGACGATGCAGAGAATCACCACTATTACATGACCATGCTTGTGCATACAAGCTGGTGGAACAGGAAGGCACACATCTTTATGCATGATCTGATGTATTACTAAGGAGATGAACAAAAAATGCTGATGTGAGAAATAAAAATGCTGGGACCCTTACGTTAGAGACACTAACCTAGCATGCATCAGGCAAAAATGGGAGATGCTTAAAGAAGACTTCAAGGCAACTGTGAACCAAGAAGCAGGATTAGAGCAGAGCCTTGGATCCTGAAGGTTGGAAGACCTATAAATCTAAAACTGAAAGGACAAGAGTGACCAAGCGAACCACTGGACTCAATTTATTCCTTTGGGGATCAATCTTTTAGTCAGTTCTTTTGACACAGGCAAAATTCAAGAGCAAAAGGCAAGAAAAGGTTATGTGGTATTAAGTTGTTGAAGGGGAAAACCTAGTCATAGAAACGTGTTCCTCTGTGTGGAATAAGCAAATTGACTTCAAATAAGGAAGCAAGTGAACAAGTGAAGTGTGCAATCATACACCAGCCTCTCTCATTCCAAAGGAACATGTCTCAAAACCATACTAGGCATCCACACATTTAATTCAGACTGTTTTGCCCACAAAAGAGAGTCTATGTAAAGAAAATATACTTTTTTCAATAATTTAAATTCAAAGAAAAATGACATATTATAGTTGCTTTTGGTAGGAAACTTAGAATATTAACTGGATACAAAAAGCAACAGAAGGGGTTGTAAAAAAGAAAAGACAATAGCGTTGTCTTTATCCATATACCACAATTTTATAAGCCCGTGAACAAGCTCTTAGCAATTTATTTAATCTCTGAGAAGATATTCTTGAAAAGTGTCAAACTGTATATCCATAAAAGGTGATAAAACAACCTACATAGTAATAACTTAGATAACTTCAGATTTTCTCCATGGGGGTAAGGAAGTAGCACGTGTCAAGGTGTTAGCAGCCATTCATCACTCACAACAACAACAAAAAACGTGACCAAAAGACTAACAGAGTAAAACAAGCTCCATTATGAGCCGCCAAAGGTCAAGTACTTTGTTAATTAGACATTGTCCTGATAAATAGAAAATCTTTTGAAGTGCTTGTGCCAAGGAGTGCCTTCAAATGACATATATGTTACTCTAATGCATAATTCACTGAAGAAATTCCCCTTTCCAGATTTTCCTCAAAAAATGCCTTTGAGCCCTCTGCCTATACTTCCTGAGTTCTCACCATTCCTTCTACTGTTCTTTTGTAAAACAATGGTCCAGGACAACTGACAGTTACTCAGCAGGCCACCAAAACCTGCCTTCCCTCCATAGGACTCCAACTGCAGGTTCCTTTCATGGATTTTTCTCTTTACCAATACTGAGTGAGCACTACTGCCTACAAACTGTGAGGCTTTTTTTAGAAGACAAGTTAGCTTTGGTTAACAAGTAAAGTCATGAGAAGTTAATGACTAATACTGTGTTTATTCACCTATCTCCATATGTAGGCTATTGACTCAGCTACCTCCCTAAGCTTCAGTTTCATCCTGTAAAACAAAAATGGTAACAGCCTTATATAATTTATGAATTTATCCTGAAAATCATGACACTGCATATGCACACACTGATGGGTTTACTTCTTTGCCATGCTTCTGTATGATTATCATCCTAGCCAGTTCAAGATATCCATTAGGCAGGGGACCAAGGCAAGAAGCTTTAAAATAAAGTTTTGGTGAGAAAGTGAGAGATGTGAAAAAGTGAGAGGATTTTCTAAGTTTCCTCATGAATCAAGCCTGGATACACTGAACTTACTGCTTCTTCTCTGAGTATTAGTAATACTGGCTAATGATCTAACATTCTTATTATCTGCCATTTACAGATAGGTAAGCTGAGGCATCAAACAGTTAAGAGAGCTACCCAAGGTCACAAATTTTGAAACTAAACTGCCTGGCTTCAGGCTTTGTGCTCATAAGTGCCATGAAGCTTTATGTTTCACTTCTTATAATGAGGAATTCCTAGGCTTAGGTCTATGCCAGCATCACCACAGTGCTTCTGAACCATGGAAGGGAGACAGAGACATAGACATGAATGGAAAATCCAGGAGCTAACCACTTCTGGAGAATGAGAAAGAAAGCGAATGCAGAGGGACACAGAGGAATGACAGATGAGATGAGGGGGACACAAAGGGCAGGTGCCCTGATGCACATGTGGAGCCCATGGGAAATGTGCTTCACTTCCTGGTGAAGCAGACCAATTTCCTTCAGCCACTTTGATCCCTGGGGCAAGAATGCGATGCTGATGGTGAGGCTGGGCCACCTAGGGAGCAACATAGCACCTGCGCAAAGTCAAGAGAAAGAACTTATGATGAATTATGCCAAGTAAACAGAATTTTGGTTCCCATGACCTCAGACCCTTGGTTTTAAACTTGTGATTATGTTATATTTCATGGTGAAGAGGACTTTGAAGATATAATTAAGGTTATTAATAAGTGACATAAGTGAAGTTGCTCAGTCGTGTCCAACTCTTTGTGACCCCATGGGCTGCAGCCTTCCAGGTGCCTCCGTCCACGGAATTTTCCAGGCAAGAATACTGCAGTGGATTACCATTTCATTCTCCAGGGAATTAATAACCTTTTAAAAGTTATTAATAACTGGACCTTAAAATATGGACATGACTCTAGATTATCAATGTGGCCCCAATGTCTCACTGAACACTTAAAAACAACTTCCTCCTGGCTGGAGGTAGAAGAGGCAGTCAGAGATGCAGCAGAGGAAGACATCAAGTAGGGCAGAAGAGGGAGGCAGACGGATTCAAAGTGTGAAAGGGACTCCATCCACCATTGTAGATAGATGAAAACCATGAACAGAAATATGGGTAGATTCTGGAAGCTAAGAGTGTACCCTGGGGGACCTCCAACAAAGAAAGAGGGACCTTAGGTTACAACCACCAAGTACTGAATTCAATCAAAACCCTGAATGAGGTTGGAAGTAAATTCTTTTCCAGTGCCTTCAGTAAGGAATTCAGCACTATCAACATCATGATTTCAGCCTTGTCAAATGCTAAAGAGAGGACCCAGACACATCTACCTGGGCTTCTGACCTTCAGAGGGTACAAGTAAGAAATCTGTGCTGTTTTTAGCTGCTAAATGTGTGGTCAATTTTTACAACAGCAATAGGAAACTATGACAGGTGGCTGTCATAGTTGTTGAATTTGTGTGTGTATCATATCACCTGGAGGGCATGTTCATACACAAAGCAATCCAGACAGTTTCTGATTCATTAGGTCTAGGGTGGGTCTGAGAAACTGCTTTTTTTTTTTTTTCTTTTTCTTGCACTTGGAACCAGTGCCCAGATGAATCTACTGGTCCAGGAATTGCACTTGGAAAACCACTGTTGCGATCACAGTCCATGGCCACGCATGCCAGGAGGGAAGCGGTGATGAGGAAGATGTGGGATATCTCTGTGAAGATCCTAGGACCAGTAATAATAACACTGCTGTTATTACAAGGATCACTGGGATCATTATATCAATACTTTCTGGATGGTATTTATGATTTTCCAATGCCTTAAAGTGATTCTCAATGGGAAAATGAAATGGCATACTAAAATCATTTTGGTTTTTTTAAGCCACATGTACACCAACCTCCAACATCCCCAAAAGTTCTCAGTTTCCCCAGAAGATGCCTTTTCTAATTAGTATCCCTGCCACTGGAGAAGGCAATGGCACCCCACTCCAGTACTCTTGCCTGGAAAATCCCATGGACGGAGGAACCTGGAAGACTGCAGTCCATGGGGTCGGTGAGGGTCGGACACGATTTCACTTTCACTTTCACTTTTCACTTTCATGCCTTAGAGAAGGAAATGGTAGTGATCCCTGTGAAGAATGTAAAGTAACAGTGGGAGAGAGCCACGCCCCTCAGTTCACTAAAATCAGAAATAAGGGTCCAGGAATAATTGCTTAATAGAGAATAATGTTTCCAAAGAATCAGTTCCTAAATATTTTGACGTTATTTGAGGTCTATGAAAAAAAGTTTTCCAAAAATGCCATCTGAAATATGATAGTAATTCTCATTCTTTGTTGTATTAGTAAAGGAAGTTACCTCTAACCCTCCGCCCCTCTATTATAAGAGGGATTTTTTTCTAGAGTTGAGAATTTGCATATGCATCTCAGACAGGAGTAGAAGTTGAAAATCAAAAGCAGAGAAGGAGGCATCTCATCTGATTCAAAAACCCTCAGAGAATAAAAGGCGCACTGATTCCTACCTCCATCAGCACCAGATCTAAACAGATAGTGACAGGTATTCAGTACTCTTCCTGGTGGCACCCTGGCTATGAAAATAACCTGGTTCCTAACTTGAACCTTTTTACGTGAAATCTCCATCAACATCCACACAGGACTGCTGTGAGAATTATATAAGTTATGTGTGTAGAACATCTGGCAGAGTGGGGAAGCATAGGCTGGATTCTTAGGATATGGTAGCTACCTCTGCTAATACTCCTGGCAGCAGCAGCAACAGTAGTAAATGGTAGCCATATTTACGGTAGGAAATAAGCTGGGAAAGCCCTGCTACTGATATTCCACCATTCAGTTCAGTTCAGTTCAGTCGCTCAGTCGTGTCCTACTCTCTGCGACCCCATGAATTGCAGCACACCAGGCCTCCCTGTCCATCACCAACTCCCGGAGTTCACTCAGATTCACGTCCATCAAGTCCGTGATGCCATCCAGCCATCTCATCCTCTGTCGTCCCCTTCTCCTCCTGCCCCCCATCCCTCCCAGCATCAGAGTCTTTTCCACCATTAGTTTTGCTCAATTTCGCTCATTTCTTTTCCTGTGACTATAAGGAGGTAGTGTGTCACCCATCACTGTCCTCGACATAATAAGCATTCAGAGTCCTTGCTCAGTGAACTGACAGCTGACCCAAGATGCAAGCTGCTGCTGCAATTAGAAGATCCATCACCATTTTTAATCCAAAACTGAGGTGATGTGTAATTTTCAACTGCTCATTGCTATTTGCAGTAGAAGAGAGTGAGGTAGTTATTTCTGATACTGTTAAAATTTAACAAAGCCCTCAAGTACTACATCTGCAAGACCTCTATGTATGGTAAGCTCATACCTTTAACAAAACACTGAAAGAAATACTATTGAACAAAAGCATCATTCTAATAATTTCAGAAGGTTGTAATAATAATACATGTCTAAGCATAAATGCCTGTAAAGCATACCTTAATATTTTAAGCAAATATTAAATAAGTATTAAACTATTAAATTATCTTCACAGCCTCTTTTTTAATTCTACCCAAATAAACAAAACATCACCAAAAAGGAATATAAGAATAAAGCTCCACAGCCTAAAGGCTGTCAGGATGACAAGTTTAGACTAATAATATATAGCCTAGAGCTTGTTGATTAAAAAAGAAATATCCGTGTCCATATCTCACTGAAATGAGTTTTTACACTTACAATAGCATACTCATAAAATTTAAAACTATGTGCCAACTTAATAGAAATTCACTACTCCTGATATATGCTAACAGAAAGCCAGTAATTTGAAACTCAAAATGAAAACTAGTATCTGTCAAATTCATTTCCGTGCTTTTCGCTACATTCATATTCTCGTCATTTAAATTCATTTTGGAGCACAAACAGACTCAATCTACTCCTAAAGTATGACTTGCTTTCCATTTGAATGTGAACATATGGGATATCCAGGTAGGCAGTGTTCGTTGTATATGCTGTTAGGTTTCCTAAGTCCTAACAAGGACTCGGTTTTTCTAAGCAAAATATATCTGACCAAAGGTTAACTAACACTGTTCTACCTATTATTTTTCAGCAGCATTTCAATTCTGATTTAGGTAGCAGATTCCAAAAACTGAAAATAATAACTATTACTATTTCAGATAATATATTTTGAGAAATTATCTTTATAGTCCAAAAGTAACATCAAATTATTTAATAGGAACACATTATTTAATTGGCAATTAACTTATTCTCTGTCCTTCTAACCTCCTGTAAATTAGAAATCCATACGCAATGATTATATAACGTTAATCTTCATAAGAATCTCAACATTTCATATTCAGGTTACAGCAAAATAACCATAAACTGCTCCCTCTATCTTTCATTTTGATGTATAATGCAGCCCAAACTAATTTTCTGAAACATTCCTTTTGTTGAACAAAGTAACTGCTTAACTCTCTTCTCCAACATTTCCCAAGTCTTTCTAACACAGCTGTCACTCTACTTTTTGACCATGGGCTACTGGATCTTATTTCTTTAACAGGAGCCTACTACTGAAAACAGGTCTGGAATACATCATAACACAGGGTTTATGCCATTTCACAAAGTTCCCACCATACTGTGCTCCTTCTCACCCTCCAAAATCCAGATACTGACATCTTCACATTGTAATAAACCCTAAATTGCTACTGGATTTACAGTCAGTAGCAAATGATCATACTTTTTTGTTGTTGTTGTTACAGGCTCATTGCTAAGAAATTGACATTAGTTTTAAATATGGTTATAAACTTAGACTTAGGACTAGATTATAAACTCATTAAGGCACAAATCTGTATAATAGCATATTAGATCCTTCATAAATGTATGATTAAATACAAATATATAAAATATGGCCCAATGGGAAGAACACCTGGAGAATGGAATAAGTAGTAAGAAGTAAGTACTACTTACTCCAATATTCTTGTCTCGAGAATCCCCATGGACAGAGAAGCCTAGCAGGCTACAGTCCATGGGGTCACAAAGAGTCAGACACGACTGAGCAACACACACACACACACACATTAAAAAAATTATATTTATATTTATGCTTAATTTAAATATATACCTATGGTTTTTATGTACGTAGTTTTACTCAATATATTCATTTTTAATTGGAGGATGATTGCTTTAAAACATTATGTTGGTTTCTGCCATATAACTGGATCATTAGTTTTTATTTATTATGTTCTAAATCTAGGTGTCAGTTTTGTTCAGGAAAAACTAAACTCGGAGCTTCCTTCAGCAAAGCAGTGAAGCCTGGATATTTGATTGCTGAGATCCATGTGGCAAGTTTTTTGTGAAGGACTGTACAAGCTCCGCAAGTTGGCCCACAACAGCCCTTAGGAAGTATTTCTTCTCATTGACCCAAATTGCTTTTTTTCCCTAAGGCCCAGTGTCTTTTCCTTTCTCTGAATTCCATCAGTATTCCATCTAATCAGAATAGCTAGTGCATAATATTTAATCTGAATACAAAGTGTCGTGTGTTCCTCTCTCCTTGCTTTATATGAATTTGTCCTCTCAAATACACTCAGGGATAGGGAATTTGCTCCCTTTATAATGATTAGGATGGTGCTGAACATTTAGTAAAAATGCCAAGTTCAAATCTCACAATCAAATACACACACTCACACACAAAATGATTCTAGTTAAAATACTAGTGCTGTTTTGCAAAAAGGGAGATTTTCTACTCAGAACACAATAGTTCAGATACCACTTATCTGAAAAACAGAACCCAAAGTGATTTTCCTCGCTCAGAATGCCTTCCATATTCTAGCAGAAAAGGCAAATCACATATGCTCCAATTCTCCCTTCCTTTATCCATTTATCTAAGCATTCACTTAATCAGGGTAAGTGTACTAACCATCCAAGGTGTATCATACTTTATGCTGATTGTTTAAGATGAAACGGGCTCTAATTCCTCGTATTTTAAAAGCAAGAACAATTCATCAAGCAAGGAGTGTTCAGAGGATGAGCTTGGATGAGAATGGACACCTGTAGGGCCAGTGTCCTTCCATTTCACCAGGGCACTTATATCAGGCAATAGGTAACCAAGAGCACCTTCAAATTTTGGATGCATTGGTCAAGCAATATTGAACAGTTTGTGCAACTGAAAAACAGGGAAAAATTCAACACCCTTTTGAACTGTTGCCAGAAAAATGCTCTCCAAAAAAGTGAGCAAGAGTATGAAAAAACATTCAAGTAACCTTGGGACATAGAGTAAAAAAGACAAAGTAATCAGAATATTAAGATATGATGTAAAGAAATGAATGCAGATATTTAGGTAAGAGCTATTTTAAACTGTTCAGTGATTATAAGAATACTTGTGTGTGTGTGTGTGTTAGTTGCTCAGTTGTATACGACTCTTTGCAGCCCCACGGACTATAGCCTGTCAGGCTCCTCTGTCCATGGAATTCTCCAGGCAAGAATACTGGAGTAGCCATTATTCCCTTCTCCAAAGGATCTTCCTGACCCAGGGATCAAACCTGGGTTTCCCACATTGCAGGCAATGTATGAGCCACCAGGAAGCTCATACCAGGAAGCTCATACCAGGAAGAATACTTAACTAGTACTCAAGGATTTGATTTTTAAAGCAAGCTCAAATGTGTTAATATTTTACTTTAAAAGGGAAAGTTAAATCCACTGATGCACTGTTAATGAGGAATTAAGTTGCAGGGATTCAGAAATGTTTTAAGCCTAACACCGCTGCTTCTTTCAGTTTCCCATTTTAAAGTGGCTTATTCACCTGGTGTAACCACCAGGCACTGCTGTTCATCTGGTGGCAGTTTAGTAAATGGAAGATAACTCACCTGCATTGTGTTATCCCTGCCTCATTCAACTGAATTACTAGATGTGAGAGGTCATAACACATTATAGCAATTATATTTGCTTACAAGTCTTTTGTTCTGAGGATTGATATTTCAGCCTCGGTGGCACTCAGCATATATTCCTGCTGATAAATCACCTTATCAAGCTTGTTGTTAGAAAAAGTCATATGTGAAAAGAGAAACTAATCCAGATTTCCTCCTGGTCTTCTGAGGCATTTAATTTTGTCTTATGAAACAAAAAGTACCTCAGAGGCTATGCTTTTGTAAAGACAAAACTAAAAGGTAGAGTGGCCTTTAGGACATGCAGATGGGCTATGTTAAGTCTGCACACATCGTGGTAGTGCTTCTTTTCATTTAGTTCATCATATTTACATTTCACAGCAACTAAGACTTCACGGAACACTTCTGGTCACTGGCCAAAGTTTATTATCATTTTTAACAGTTTCATGTTTCTGTCAGGAAGTCCTGCTATGTAGCAGTGAGAGGGAGACCTTGAACCCTGAGAGGGACAAGACATGTATGAGAAAGTAACATACAAGGACACTAATGTGTGATAACACACATATTATTAGCTGTGCTATCTTCTATTTGCCCTGAGATCAACATGATGATATCCCAATTTTACATGAGAAGAGAACTAAAGCACAAGTATATTATTTTTTCCAAAGTTAATGAAACTCAGTCAAGATTTATTTCAAATTTGTTTCCCGCACCATATAATGCCACTTCCCTAGGTTAAATACTATACTTCACAGGGAACGGACAAGCTAACAAAATACACACAGAAACATGTGGATAATAAATACTTAATAGGTTATTTAAGGTAACTAGACCATTTGAGGATCATTCCATTTGTTCAGAGAAGACTAGACTTTTCTAACATACATCTCTTGGGATCTTTCTCAGGAGGTAAGTGTACAGATCATCTTATCCAATATTGAGGTTTTCTGTCTCATGCAAGTTTGAAAAGACTTCCTCAAATATCTCATTACACATGGGTAACAACCATCTTCATTCTGGTGACAAGAATCACGTCAGGTGACCCACTGGAAAACTTATCAAAACATCTTTCCACCCTCACCTTCCTCCCAGTTTCCTTCTTGGAAGAGAGGGTTTGCTCTCTCTTTCCTACTCCTTCCTTCCCTGACTCCTAAGGCCTCAACTCTATCAATCACAATCTCTACTTTTTTATCTTTTAATTCATCCCTCTTAGGGGGCTCCTTCTAGTCAGCCATGTCCGACTCTTTGTGACCCTGTAGCCTACCACACTCTTCCGTCCATGGGATTTTCCAGGCAAGAGTACTAAAGTGCGTTGCCATTTCCTTCTCCAGAGGATCTTCCAACCCAGGGATTGAACCTAGGGTCTCCCAGATTGTAGGCAGATGCTTTACTGTCTGACCCACCAGAGAAGTCCAGTCAGTGAGAGGTCTTGTCCAAGTAAAAATTGAAAATATAAAAGAAAAAAAAAAAATCCCTCTCCATCCTACTCCTTTCTTGACATCTTCTACTTCCCTTTCCCTTCACAACCTGGTTTCTTGAGAGGGCGGTCTGTAATGTTTGTTCTGTTTCCTCACTGCCCACCCATTCCCCAGCCCACACAACCAAGCTCCTACCCTCACCATTCCACTGAAATTAGCCATACAAAGTTATAAATGATCTCCCAGTTGCTTAATTCAACAGACACCATGTGCTCCCCCAGCTTATATACTAAAATTAGGATATATATAGAAAAGATTATCATGGACTTTGGACAAGAATGACAATCAAATTGATGCAGTGTCTCCTATTTTTATAATGGGTACTCATTTTGTTATATATAGACACATATCTAGATATATCTAGGTAGAGAATGTATTTAAATATAGAAAAAATCTAAAAAGATATCATAATTTTAGCAATAGTTATGCTGGTTGATGAGATGTTTGGTAATTCTGAAGTTATACATAAGTATGTATATTTTCACTAAACATATATATATATATTTTACTATATGTATATATCTCATTATATATTTTCAAATTACATAATGGTCACATATACCTTATCTAAATAAATATAAATCTATCATCTCAAACCCCTTCATGGGTCACAGCCTTGGTATGGTAAAGGGGCTTGCATAACTCAATGAAGTTACGAACCATAACACGCAGGGCCACCCAAAACAGACTGATCATAGTGAAGAGTTCTGATAAAATGTGGTCCACTGGAGAAGGGAATGGCAACCCACTCCAGTATTCTTGCCACAAGATCCCCATGAGTAGAATGCAAACAAGATATAACACTGGAAGATGAGCCCCCAAGTCAGATGGTGTCTGAAGGTATTGGAAGGTAATGCTATTACGGAAGAGTGGAGGGCAATTACTAATAGCTCCAGAAAGAATGAAGGGGCTGACAAAAGTGGAACTCACACTCAATTGTGGGTGTGTCTGGTGATGAAAGTAAAGTTTGATGCTGTAAAGAAAAATATTGTATAGGAACCCGGAATGTTAGGCTGGTGAATCAAGGTAAATTGTATGCGGTCAAGCAGGAGATAGCAAGAGTGAACACCAACATCTTAGGAATCTGAGTAAAATGGACAGAATGGGTGAATTTCATTAAGATGACCACTAAATATACTACTATGGACAAGAATTCCTAGGAGGAAATGGGGTATCCCTCATAGTCAAGAAAAGAGTCCAAAATGCATTACTTCAGTGCAACCTCAAAAATGACAAATAATCTTGTTCCATTTTCAAGGCAAACCATTCAACATCACAGTAATCTAAGTCTATTCCCAAACTGCATGCCAAAGAAGTTGAAGTTGACCGTTTCTATGAAGAGCTAAAACAACTTCCAGAACTAACACCAAAAAAGTTGACCTTTTCACCACAGGGGATTGGAATGCAAAGGTAGGAAGTCAAGAGGTACCAGAATAACAGGCAAGTTTGGTCTTGGAGTACAAAATGGAGTAGGGCAAATGCTAACAGAGTTTTGTCAAGAGAACATGCTTGTCATAGTAAAAACACCAATTTCCAAACCCCAAGACAACTCTTCACATGGACATCAGCAGAAGGTCAATAGTGAAATCAGACTGCTTATATTATTTGCAGCTGATGATGGAGAAGCTCTATACAGTTTGCAAAAACAAGACCTAAATGGTTCAGATTATGAGCTTCTTATTGCAAAATTTAGGCTTAAAGTAAAGAAGTAGGGAAAACCACTAAGCCATTCATGTATTACCTAAATCAAATCCCTTATGATTATACAGTGGAGGTGACAAATAAGATTCAAGCAATTAGGTCTGGTAGACAGAATACCTGAAGAACTATGGATGAAATTTGGTAACACAGTATAAGAGGCAGTGACCAAAACAATCCTAAAGAAAAAGAAATGCAAGAAGGCAAAGTGGTTGTCTGCAGGGCCTTTACAAATAGCTGAGGAAAGAAGAGACATGAAAGGCAATCGAGAAAGGGAAAAATATACCCATGTGAATGCAGAGTTCAGCAAATGGCAAGGAGAGATAAAGAAGGCCTTCTTAAATGAACAATGCAAAGAAACAGAGGAAAACAACGGGATGGGTAAAACTAGAGAACTCTTCAAGAAAATTGGAGATATCAAGGAAACATTTCATGTAAGGAAGGACACAGTAAAGGATAAATGGTAGGGATCTAACAGATGCAGAAGAGATTAAGAAGAGGTGGCGAATATACAGAAGAACTATTCAAGAAAGGTCTGGATAAACACAGTGCTGAGGTCACTCACTTAGAGCCAGACATCCTGAAGTGTGAAGTCAAGTGGGCCTTAGGAAGCATCATTACGAAAAAAGCTAGTGGAGGTGATAGAATTCCATTAGAGCTATTTCAAATTCTAAAAGATGATGCAGTTAATGTGCTGTACTCAATATGTCAGCAAATTTGGAAAACTCAGCAATGGCCATAGGACTAGAAAAGATAAGTTTTCATTGCAATCCCAAAGCAGGGCAATGAAAAGAATCTTCAAACGACCATTCACATACAATCATTTCACATACTAGCAAGGTTATGCTCAAAATCTTTCAAGTTAGGCTTCAGCAGTATGTGACCCTAGAACTTCCAGATGTACAAGATGCATTTGAAAGAGGCAAAGCAGAGATCAAATTTCCAACATTCACTGGATCAAGGAGAAAGTAAATGAGTTACAGAAAAACATCTATTTCATTGACTATGCTAAAGCCTTTGACTGTGTGGATCACAACAAACTGGAAAATTCTTAAAGATACGGGAGTACCAAACCACCTTATCTGTCTCCCAAGAAACATGTATGCAGGTGAAGAAGCAATGATTAGAATTGGACATGGAACAACTGACTGGTTCAAAATTCGAAAGGAGTACAACAGGGCAGTATATTGTCACCCTGCTTATTTAACTTATATGCAAAGTTATATCATGTGAAATGCCAGCCTGGATGAATCACAAGCTGGAATTAAGATTGCTGGAAGAAATATCAACAACCTCAGGGATTCAGATGTCACCACTCTAATGGTAGAAAATAAAGAGGAACTAAAGAGCCTCTTGATGAGGGTGAAAGAAGGTGAAAATGCTGGCTTAAAACTCAACACTCAAAAAAATGAAGATCATGGCATCCAGTCCCATCACTTTATGGAAATACAAGGGGAAAAAGTGGAAGCAATAACAGATGTGGGAGTCTGAAATCACTGCAGATGGTGACTGCACCATGATATTCAAAGATGATCTTTGGAAGGAAAGTTTATGACAACTCTGCTGCTGCTGCTGCTGCTAAGTCGCTTCAGTCGTGTCCGACTCTGTGTGACCCCATAGACGGCAGCCCACCAGGCTCCCCCATCCCTGGGATTCTCCAGGCAAGAACACTGGAGTGGGTTGCCATTTCCTTCTCCAATGCAAGAAAGTGAAAGTGAAGTCACTCAGTGTCAGACTCTCCACGACCCCATGGACTGCAGCCCACCAGGCTCCTCCATCCATGGGATTTTCCAGGGAAGAGTACTGGAGTGGGGTGCCATCACCGTCTCCGACAACTCTAGATAGCATATTAAAAAGCAGAGGCATCACTTTCGCTGGCAATTTTCCATGTGATCAAAGCTATGATTTTTTCCAGTAGTCATGTACAGATAAGTTGGACCATCAAGAAGGCTGTTGTTGTTGTTCAGTCACCCAGTCATATCTGACTCATTGTGACCCCATGGACTCTAAGAAGGCTGAGAGCTAATGAATTGATGCTTTCAAATTATGGTGCTTGTGAAGCCTCTTGAGAATCTCTATACTGCAAGGAAATCAAACTAGTGAATCCTAAAAGAAATCAACTCTGAAAATTCATTGGGAAGACCGATGCTGAAGCTGAAGCTTCAGTATTTTGGTTATCTGATATGAGGGACCAACTCATTAGAAAAGACCCTGATACTGGGAAAGATTGAAAGCAAAAGGAGGGGGTGGCAGAGGATGAGATGGCATCACTAGATGGGTGGCATCACTAGATAGGTGGCATCACACATTAGATAGCATCACTAACTCAACTGACATGAATTGAGCAAACTCCGGGAGACAGCGGAGGAAAGGGGTATATCTGGCATGCTTCAGTTCGTGGGGTTGCAAAGACTGGCACAGGACTTAGTGACTGAATAACAATAAATCACCTCAAAATATCCAGTAGCCCCATTTCAGTTCTTATCTTACTTGACCGTTCAGAAGTATTGATAATATGAATGTTTTACTCTTTCCTTGGTTTCAAGGACACCACTCTCTTCTTTCCTCCTCTACCCACTTGTTGCCCTCAGTCTTAGTGACCTCTGATTCCTCCTCTATTCTGCAGTCAGTTTTTTTTTTTTTCCAAAGTATAAATTATATCATGTCACTCTCTCTTGGAAAGCCTCTGATGACTTCCACTGCAGCGAGAGTTCCAACTGTACTCAATGTCCAGCAGTATTGACTCATTACTCAGCATTCATCCACCTTGCATCTTAAGTCTTTAGACTCCAGATTCAGTGAACTGCTACTTGTTCTCCAAAAATTTCATATGTTCTTCATTTTCCCTGATCTTTGTATAGTCTCTGGTTGTTCTCATTCACGTCAGCAGTTTACATTATGTTGAAAGCTCTCAAATCTATTTCTCTAGCTCTGGGCCCTTGCTTGAGTTCTAGCCCCTTATAGTAATTACCAGTTTTCCAATCACTTCAACGTCAACATGCTTAAATGTGAACTCATCATCTTTCCCCCCAAACTGATCCAACTCCTGTCATACGTCAACGAGGAGAACCACTCACTATTCGTCGAACCCTGTCAGAAACGCAGGAGTCATTTTCAATTTCTTTCCTTGATGCTACCTCCTACATGAAATCGCTCATCAGGTCAAAAACATTCTACCTCTGATATTTCAAAAATATACCTTCTTTTTTTTCTCCATCATTACTGCCTTTATCAAGGCTCTCATTCGTTCTTCCTTAGATTATTGAAAAGCTTCTTTTGCCTGATCATGTTGCCCTCAGCCTTAGCCCACTCTGATTCCTCCTCTATTCTGCAGTGATTTTTTCCCCCAAAATACAAATTTCATCATGTCACCCTCTATTTTTTTCCCCCTGATAGCTCAGTTGGTAAAGAATCTGCCTGCAATACAGGAGACCCTGGTTCAATTCCTGGGTCAGGAAGATCCGCTAGAGAACGGATAAGCTACCCACTCCAGTATTCTTGGGCTTCCCTTGTGGCTCAGCTGGTAAAGAATCCACCTGCAATGTGGGAGACCTGGGTTTGATCCCTGGGTCGGGAAGATCCTCTGGAGAAGGGAAAGGCTACCCACCCCAGTATTCTGGCCTGGAGAATTCCATGAACTATATAGTCCATGGGGTCACAAAGAGCTGGACACGACTGAGCAACTTTTACTTTCACTTTCATGTCACCTTCTATTGAAAAGCCTTTGATGACTTCCATTGCAGAGGGATCAAGTTCCAATGGTACTGAATGTCCATAATATTGACTCATTTCTCAACATTCATCCACCTTCTATTTTAAGTCTTTAGGAACTCCAGGTTTAGTGAATTGCTAGTTGTTCTTCAAACACTCCATATTCTCTGATACCTCTAAACATTTGTCCTGTCATTCCTTCCACAGGGAAGCTCTTTCCCTGTTTTCTTTACTTACTCAAGTCAAAACTTAACTCAGGTACCATTTCTAGACCTGCTCACACCCACTCTTGCTCTTATAGCATATCATGCTTGCCTCTAGTGTGCCCTAATTCACAGCCTGTTTTAACTGTTCGTTCATTTGTAGCTATCACACTAATAGAATGCTGGAATCCTTGAGGACAGTGCTGAGCATTTAATTGTTTAAATAAACACATAAGTAAATGACTGGAATAAAGGGCGGATATGATGTAATGGAGATGCAAAACAAGGCCTCTACACACAAAATATTACTGTCTCACTCTTAGAATTACTGAAGTAAACATAAGTGCATCTAAGGGCATTTGCTCAACCCCAAATCTGACAACTTAAAGAGCTCAAAATTTAGGAAGAATTTCCAGTAAAAAAAAAAAAGGTGGAACTTGAATTAGAACCATCCCTACTGACAAGCATAAGGTCTTTTATGAAGGCATTTTGTGGCAGGATGTCATGATGCTGTGCAGAGAACACAGCAAATGAAGTGGGAAACCAGATTTTACTTATCTCTTTACTTTCCAGCCGCTCAAATGATTCTCTTGGTAAATTACTTGCTTTATCTGAAATTATAGGACAGTGCCTTTATGAGCCTGAAAGAACCAGATGGTCTTCTGTATTCCCTTTTACACTAAAATAAATAAGTATAACATTTCATTGAGAATACTTTTCCACCAAAATTATTTTCAGTTCCTATAACACAAACCAGGTGATACACTAACTAGGTATGATTATCTGATTATCTAGGGGCCTATTGAAGAAGTTCCGTAAGGACTACCAAGTAATCTTTGTTAATCAAATTTAAATGCTGCCTTCCATACACTGGTATTATGGACCTCACAGCAGGAAGTATGACTTTACATCAGCTCATCAACACTACAGAGAGATTATCTGTAATCAATACGTAGAACTTTGGTCCAGGTTCCTCTCTCTTCTCTGACCAAAATACAAGCAAGCATGAATGCTCCCTCTAACAGGTGAAAAACAGGGAAACAAATGGTCTCAAATAGCACTGAATACTGATTATGTGTACAAACACAGATTATGTGTAGCCAACATGGAAAATACTACATCTCACAGACAACTTCCTCAGTAACCTCTCAAAGCCTGCTGCTCTTTCTCTCAAAAACAATCTCGGTTCATTCAAGTATTATGTATCTACAGCTTCGGGTTAGGGCATGATCTTTCTCCAGCCCAAGGAAGAATCTTAGCTTTTACCCATGGCAGTTATGCAGAATTCCATATAATTGAAATTTTTTACCCTCACCCAAAGTACCAACCATGATCCTATTAAGTAATACTACTAATACCTGAAAAAACTCTTAACTCGATACCATGTCTTAGATCTATGAATGTTTTTCTCATCGTACCTACCACTACAAACGTGGTAAGTTTATCAGCACAGGTAAATAACAAATTAGAAATACCGTATGGGGCCCACTGTTGATCCTCATTAGGTTTCTGCTGCTTGATTAGAGGAAATACATGCATAGTTATTTTAGGAGATATTTATAAAACTAAAGTTTTCTGTTTTAGGGGCTCATTTAGATATAAACAGAACATTCCAAGCTCTCTTCTAAGATACAAGTTGGCTCTGCACAGAAATTTTATTGAAGCATATTTTACTTTACATTCATGAATTTTTAAGTGCTTTCTACGTTCAATTTTACATAGTGATTATAATTTCTTTGGAGTTCCTTTTATATTAAGTAGTATTTTATAAATAGTGATAATTATTTTAATTCCTGCTTTAATAAAAAGACCTTGAAATATTTTATTGGAAGAAACTAAATTAGCATCAGTATAGAGATCTGAATTTGAAAGAAAAGCCTATGCACTGGAAACTGCTGCGACTGGTTCACAAGTTAGAAATATACACCATTAACCACACAGTCAGCTGAACATGAGAATTAAAAGGGTTTAAAAATCTGTGAACTGAATTCATAAAAACAATTCAAGGGATATAAAACAAATCTATCTTCAGTGGAATATACCATAGATCCTAAAAATGTTAACTCACATTTCAATCAAGACACTGAAAAGCTAAAGAATAGGAAAAATCAACCAAAGGGACTGCTTCAGTGAGACTGGAAGGATAGTTTGGACATTTAGAAAATAAATGGAGAGCACTTCAACTTTTCAGATTTCAGCCAATTTATTTGTTCTGTTTTATCAAATATGGAAGGCAATAAGAAAAAGGCACTAATATGCTCTGAACTTCATGGGTCACAAGTATTACCCCAGTTTACTAAGTCCTTTCATGTTCTTTGAGAGTTAGGGTTTCTTACATATTTATAGGGCAAAACCACCTAAAAGTCTTTTCAATATTCATGAAAGAAGTGCCACCAATTCTTCTTCTATCTAAAAGGGTTGTGCTGAATATATGAAAATGTTTTGCTATGTAACAGTCCCCTGGTTAGATTGCAAATGTTGTTAAGGCACTGCTGCCTGGAAGACATGCAGTGGTTCTGCGACTTTGAGCAATGGGAAAGTCACTTCAGCTTGGACCCCAAATATGAATGATTCTGCCTGCACAAAAAAATGTAAAAGGAATGTACACCTCTCACAGGTATAGAGGATTTGATCTAACAAGCATGTAGCTGGTAGAGATAAGACATGAAGGACAAGACACTCACATTGACAGAACTGACTGAACAGACAGATAAAAGTAAAATTAGGAGTTAGCACATCAGGTAATGCAGCCTCATAAACACAGCATAGAGAAGGAAAGGAAAACCTTCAAAACAAGTGTGCTTAAAAGGAACACTGAACACATGTACCAGAGAAACTCAGGATTCTCATAAAATGCAGCAGGGAAAAAAGAAAAAACTTGAAACGTAACAAAAACTAGGATCCCACAAAATAGGAGAAAGGAGCACAGGACTTCCCTGGTGGTCGAGTGGTTAAGAAGCCACTTGTAGGTAACACAGTGTTCAATCCTTGATCTGGGAAGATTCCACACGCCGAGGGACAACTAAACCCACGCACCACAACTCCTGAGCCCTCAGGCCCCAACTACTGAAGCCCACACACCCTAGAGCCTGTATTGTGCAACAAGAAAAGCCACCACACTGAGAAGTCCAACTACTGCAACTAGAGAGGAGCCCCCACTTGCCACAACTAGAAAAAGCCTGTGTGCAGCAGTGAAGACCCAACAAAGCCAAAAAATAAAATAAATAAATAAAATTGTAAAAAAGAAAAGAACACAGCTAGGAACAGAAGGATTTTAGCCAGTTTTCACTGACAAAGAAGTGGAAATTGTCATCCAAAGATACTACATTCGTACCTTGCTACATTTCTGTGTATAGTAAAATGCACTGTACATAATTCTCAACTTAGAGACAATCTCAACCATTTCCAAAGGGAAGAAAAAAGGTGTTGCTGTAGAAAAAAGTTGAAGGCTCACCCACATAGTGTTGTTTGGTAAATGTACCTGGATCAGTGGCTCCTCCGTCACAGTCACAAAAAAGGTTTCAATGCCCCAAAGGCACAAAAGTCAGGTTAAACCAGACCTGAATCATACACTGAGGAAGGAAATGGCAACCTACTCCAGTGTCCTTGCCTGGAAAATCCCATGGACAGAGGAGCCTGATGGGGCTGCAGTCCATGGGGTAGCAAAGGTCAGGCATGACTGAGCAACTAACACTTGAATCATACAAAATGATTCGTAATAATTGAAAAAGAATTAGGAAATATAGAAAAACAAAAAGAAAAGTTTCCCCAAATTTCATTCAACCTTTTGATGTTATTTAATATCAGACTATTTGTTTCTGTTTTCTTTAAAACTGAGACTAATATACACTGTTTTAAACAACCTGCCTTGTTTGTTGTTTATTTTACATGGTAGATCAATTTTCAATGTTAATGTGTTTCTGTGCAGAAAAGCTACAATGTAGGCTATTTTATTTAATTTTCCTGATCAATTCTTTGTGTTTAAAGACATGACAGATAGAACCAGACATGGAACGATAGACTGGCTCCAAATTGGGAAACGAGTAAGTCAAGGGTGGACATCGTCACCATGATTATTTAACTTATATGCAGAAATATCATGTGAAATGCCCAGCTGGATGAAGCATAAGCTGGAACCAAGATTGCCGGGAGAAATATCAATAACCTCAGATATGCAGATGCCACTCTTATGGCAGAAAGTGAAGAAGAACTAAAGAGTTTCTTGATGAAAGTGAAAGAAGAGAGTGAAAAAGCTGGCTTAAAACTCAACATTCAAAAAAATAAGATCATGGCATTCAGCCCCATCACTTCATGACAAATAGATGGAGAAACAATGGAAACCGTGACAGACTTTATTTTCTTGGGCTCCAAAATCACTGCAGATGGTGAATGCAGCCATGAAATTTAAAAGACGCTTACTCCTTGGAAGAAAAGCTATGACAAACCTAGACAGCATATTACAAAGCAGAGACATTACTTTGCTGACAAAGGTCTACCTAGTCAAAGTTACGGTTTTTCCACTACTCATGTATGGATGTGAGAGTTGGACTGTAAAGAAAGTTGCATGCCAAAGAGTTGATGCTTTTGAACTGTGGTGTTGGAGAAGATTCTTGAGAGTCCTTTGGACTGCAAGGAGATCAAACCAGTCAATCCGAAAGGAAATCAGTCCTGAATATTCACTGGAAGGACTGATACTGAAGCTGAAACTCCAATCCTTTGGGCACCTGGTGCAAAGAACTAACTAATTAGAAAAGACCCTGATGCTGAGAAAGATTAAAGGCAGGAGGAGGAGGGGATGACAGAACATGAGATGGTTGGATGGCATCACCGACTCAATGGACATGAATTTGAGCAAGTTCCAGGAGTTGGTGAAGGACAAAGAAGCCTAGAGTGCTGCAGTCCAAGGGACTGCAAAGAGTCAGACATGACTGAATGACTGAACTGAACTGAGAGACGTACAGTATCTTCCAGTTGTAAATGTGCCTGAGACCTGATCACAGTTGGCTGAGCTCTAGAGAAGTCAGTGCCATGAAAGGAGCTTTATACTCACAGTTGTCAAGAGAAGGAGGCATGCTGTATATCACAAGGCCACATGGGGAAGCTGCGGGGTAAGTCAGGAGGCAGAAAGCGATGAATAGAGAGAGACTTTATTACACCTCCAAGGGAAACAACGGGTGAGTCAGAACAGGTAAGTTTGAGATAAGTTTAGAATTGGATAGATTGAATAATTCAGTGGGCTCTGAACTATAGGGATGATCCAAAGTGGTCTAATACCTAGTCCTGGGGTGATTCAGGACAGGAGAAATAATTGGCTTGTTGTGTGGAAGTTAGATAAAGGAGGTAGTTCCATCTAAGATCTTTGAATTGGTTGGTTTACCATGAAAGGTATGTTCCCAGGCAAGTTATTGATTGTCTTTAAAAATTGGCAAGTTATTGATTGTCTTTAAAAATTAGCCAGCCCAGAAGGGAGTCTCTCCAGGACCAGCAAGGCACCAAGATGTTGCCTATGTGTGTTTATTCATGGACTGTAGCTTGCCAGGCTTCTAGAATTTTCCAGGCAAGAATACTGGAGTGGGTTGCCATTTCCTCCTCCAGAGGATCTTTCCAACCCAGGGAATGAACCCACATCTTCTGCATCTCCTGCACTGGCAGGCAGATTCTTTAGCACTGAGCCACGAGGGAAGCCCAAGATGTTAAAACATCCTAAAATACAAAGAAAGATATAAAACGTGATGAATATGCCCACATAGAATCTTTGTGAGCTTCCTCTCCTCCCTCTATCATCTGTTAAAACACTAGGATTTAATCCATGTATATCACCAATGCCTTCATCACCTGGTCCCATTCTTCTTTAACATCTGGTATTATTCTTTGATGACCTCAAAGTCCTGAGTTGAAATCATCTAAGACTCCAAACTGTCCAACACTGATTTTTCTTTCTCTTCATCTCAGCTACTCATTCCACACAACTAATTTCTTGGTCTAGCAATCACTAGAACCACCTCTACCCCCAAAAGGCAGTGCTGGGAGCTATAAGGCCAAAGGGTTAAGGGTTCAGGGATTTTTAAAATAATTAAGCAACTCAAAGCTGAGTTCTTCCAGTGTTCAAAAGATTATTATCATTATTTTTAGCAAAATATGCCCAAGATCAAAGCATCTAAAAGGGCATCAGCACAAGTTGAGATAAATGGACTCTTCCCGAAACAACAATGGACAGACAGCTTGTTTGGGGGTTAAGTTGGTACTCTAATTTTTTAATCAGAATTTTAATTGTCATATCTTTTACTTCTGAAATTCAACTTCCAGTCATTTATTTCACTGGCAAAATTTATACATGATTTTCACTACGTTCATGCTCTCATAATGTCTGGACAACTGCACAAGGGCCACTGTGCCTAGAACACGAGGGAAGAAGAAATCTGAGAACTGGAAAGGGACAGGTCACATGAGGGCTCATGGGACAAGGGTAAAAATCTGGACCTTATTCTCAGTGCAAAGGGCAACACACATGAGGTTTTCAGGAATGGCGTGAACTCCAAAAGTAAAGCTGTTAGGTTTCTGAAATATGCCTGAAGGGGTACAACTATGAAGAGCAGAAAAAAGGACAAAGCTGCTGTTGATGATACAAGAGAGCAAAATATCTTGAAAACCATGTAAAATGATAGAAATAATATTTTCAAGAAAGAAAAAAAAAACAATAAAGACATTGGTAAAGCTAGGAGAAAGTAAGTCAGAGGTTATCTAAAAACTACAGGAGAAAAATTTCATTGGGCAAAATACCTTATCAACAAATTAAGTGATACCTCACGGCTGAAAAGAGAAAACAGCAAGAATAATCTGAACTGGTTTCCTGAAAGAAAAACGTAATTTGGCATGATCCATAGTCAAGAGAAATATTGGTAATAAATTCTTCAAAAGCAAAAACAGATTTTCAATAAAAGTTTTATAAAGAAAAATTCAGTGTTCCATAATTGACAACTTCACCAATTTTAGGCAACTTCTCCAATTCTAAGTTGTTAATTAAAAAAAAAATGTGTTTCTCCAATTAGAAATGCTTAGGTCAAAATATCAACTCGGTTCCATGAGAACCTGAAGAATGACTTAAAATTACAAATAGACCATTTTAAAAATAAATCTACACCAGGTTTCCCTGATGGCTCAGACAGTAAGGAATCTGCCTGCACTGCAGGAGACTTGAGTTTGATCCCTGAGTCTGGAAGATCCCCCGGAGAAGGGAATGGTTACCCACTCCAGTATTTTTGCCTGGAGAATTCCATGGACTACATTCAACCTACTGAACAGAGAATTCACCATTCCATATTATAGCATCTTTACTGTTTGGCACAACATCAAAGTTATTCAAGGAACAGTATGTTTCTTTTCATAAAACAGAAAGCCTGTATTTAAAAAAGCATGTTTTTAAGACATCAAGTATCAAAAGCCTTGAACAAGAAATGTTAACACTTTCACAGTGTGTAGTTAAACACTAAATAAATTAACTAATAGACTCCAAAAATAAATCATCAATTGAATATGTTTAGATTGGGAGTTACATGAAAATTTTCTAAGTCATTTGAAGCACAAAGAATTACTGTCAAAATATAGTATAGTGGAATTCCATTTTGTAACAAACAACAGGAAGTATCATTCAATAGATAAGTACCATGATATAACAAGGGAGTTTGACCACGTGTGTGCGTATGGAGAAAGAGTTTCACTTGTGATGTAGTCACAGCTAATATACAACCAGCTCAAAATAGTGAAATTGCACATTTCAGTTCTGCCAGATGGGTCATATACCCATGGGAAATCTGGACTAGAGAAGGTGGCAGGCAGCTCTGTGGGGTATTTACAGGATAATAATCATCCCACAAACTTCCCTTAAAGGAACTCTGAGAATATGAATGTGCAGTCTTATCATTATGTATGTTAAACCCTCCTTGGCATATTTCAAGTAACTCTGGAAGTTTCTATGCTCCTTGGACTCATATGCTAACTTGTTTTTATGGTGTATGGGAAAACAGAAAGCCATTGCTGAAATAACTAAGAATCACAGGCTTTTGGAGTTGGAATAAAACCATTTTTTCTTAAACAACACATTCTTCAATGGAAAAGCCATCTATATCTTTAGAAACAGCCTTGTAACTCTTTCCCTTCATGTATGAATGGTGATCTCAAAATGTGGAACCAAAATACACTCCCAGAGTTATAGCCCCCAAAACTTCTGCCATAGAAGCAGTCCTGAGGAGAAAGAATTACACAGAAGGTAAGACTCAGGGATATGAGAACTTGGAAAACCTGCATCAATCTATACATCTTTACAAAATGAATCAACATTTTGATTGTACCTAAGCATGCAGATGACACCACCCTTATGGTAGAAAGTGAAGAGGAACTAAAAAGCCTCTTGATGAAAGTGAAAGAGAGTGAAAAAGTTGGCTTAAAGCTCAACATTCAGAAATTATGGCATCTGGTCCCATCACTTCATGGCAAATAGATGGGGAAACAGTGGAAACAGTGTGAGACTTTATTTTTGGGGCTCCAAAATCACTGCAGATTGACTGCAGCCATGAAATTAAAAGATGCTGACTCCTTGGAAGGAAAGTTATGAGCAACCTAGATAGCATATTCAAAAGCAGAGACAGTACTTTGCTAATAAAGGGCTGTCTAGTCAAGGCTATGGTTTTTCCAATAGTCATGTATGGATGTGACAGTTGGACTGTGAAAAAAGCTGAGCACCGAAGAATTGATACTTTTGAACTGTGGTTTTGGAGAAGACTTTGAGAGTCCCTTGGACTGCAAGGAGATCCAACCAGTCCATTCTGAAGGAGATTGGCCCTGGGTGTTGTTTGGAAGGACTGATGTTGAAGCTGAAACTCTAGTACTTTGGCCACCTCATGCGAAGAGTTGACTCACTGGAAAAGACTCTGATGCTGGGAGGGATAGGGGGCAGGAGGAGAAGGGGACAACAGAGGATGAGACGGCTGGATGGCATCACCAACTTGATGGACGTGAGTTTGGTGGACTCGGGAAGTTGGTGATGGACAGGGAGGCCTGGTGTGTTGCAATTCATGGGGTCGCAAATAGTCGGACACAACTGAGCAACTAAACTGAACCGAAGCAAACATGCCAAATACTTAAAATTGGAAATTATATTTCTATAACTGTACTAGAAAATTTTCCGACTGAAAGTCTCCATATCTCCCTGCCCCAATCTCAAATCTCTCCACATAACTTACTGCACTAGCCCCTGAGTAACTGTTCTAAACTATAACCCAATGTTGTTTCTGAAAGATGACTTAAAATCCTTCAGCATTGCCTATCATTATCTCCTACCACACAAGGTTGTTCAACATCTAGTCCTGCTCAGCTGCCCACAATGCTCCTCAAGCCAGCTATAGCATACTTTTCAGATTCACATTCACCTCCCACAGCTTTCCCATATTCTCAGGACTACAAACACAGACACACACACACACACACACACACACACACACACACACCAACTTGCCATTCTTAGGATACATATGCCAATTTAAACACACAGGATTATGCAAAAGTTTTGTCTGTGTCTCTCTCGCCCAGTAAACAAAGTCCCACTGACCTTTAATGTCTCAACAAAGGCTAGCTTTCTTGTCTTATTTGATGTACTCTGCATATACGTTAAAAAAACGGGTTGACAACATACAGCCTTGACATACTCCTCTCTAAATTTACAACCAGTCCATTGTTCCATGTCTGGTTCTGTTGCTTCTTGATCTTCATGTAGATTTCTCAGAAGGCAGGTAAGGTGGTCTGGTTGTCTCATCTCTTGAAGAGTTTTCCACAGTTTGTTGCAATCCACACAGTCAAAGGCTTCAATGTAGTCAATGAAGCAGATGTTTATCTGGAATTCTCTTGCTTTTTCTATGATCAAATGGATGTTGGCAATTTGATCTCTGGCTCTTCTGCCTTTTCTAAATCTAGCTTGAACATCTGGAAGTTCTCAGTTCACGTACTCTTGAAGCCTATCTTGGAGAATTTTGAGCATTACTTTGCTAGCGTGTGAAATGACTGCAATTGTGCGGTACATTGAACATTCTTTGGCATTGCCCTTCTTTGGGATTGGAATGAAAACTGACCGTTACCATGTGCACATTTCACCAGTTCTGTATGTATGTAGGTCTTTTTCTCAAAAATGTGCTTTTTCACTTCCTCCCCTCCATTCTCCACTCCCTGGACTAATGTCTAATTACAGCTTAACATCAAATTAACACTCTTATCCTGAAAAGCTTCATTTGAAGTCCCTGTTCTGGGATTGCTGTTTCCCCTATGTACTTCCTGTTTCTAAGCACAAGGCATGTTCTATTAAAATTAAAGGTATGGTCACCTCAGAAGGGTCACTTGCTGTCTTGTGTAAAATGCTATTTGAAGAAGTGATTGGTAAGATTAACCTTCTAGCTCACAGACCTAAAAGAAGATGGAGCTCTCATAGGAAGTCTGTTTTCTCCCCATTTAATGAAAGCAGACGAAGCAGAGAACTAGTTAAATGTCCCTCCAAATACATACTTGCAACTACTCCTTCCTTAATTTCCCCAAACTGAGCCAGAAAGAATATAGATCTCATCCAATATGCCCAGAAATCCTCAAAGGTGCCAGGGGGTCAGTGAGAATCTCTGAAGGCTGGGGAATATAGATCATTAATGAACTATTTGCACAGAGCAGACACCCATTCTGAGCTAATCATTATTCTCAGTTTATCTTCATCACAACTAAGGAAGCACCTGGAGGATCTGAGCCTGCTGTCACGTTGGGACTGAAGGCATGGGGTCAATGTTGCCACTACAGTTTTGCTGATGGTTCTTACTTCGGGCTCAGGACAAACATGCCCAGATCCTGGTCTCCTGATGCTACCCTTGGTTCTTTCTCAGCATGTACACCATGGGGAAACTGCTCCTTCTCCATTACAATGACTTTCAGGACTCTTTGACACCAACTCACAGTAAGAAATACATTTTCTGTGTCCACTCAAGGACACATGGACATCCATGAATATACTCAGAATAAAAGCTTTAAAGTACTTACTTTTTCAGATTCTCTTTTCTATTTTCTTACATTTTTAATCATTAGGCAGCCCTCAGTATACTGATTCCACAGGCCACTAATATCAATGTACCCCTTCAGTTAGAAAAATAATGATATTTTTTAAAGAGGTGTAAGTATCATATTTACAACTATTGAGAGTCATAATCTTCTAGTTCTCAATTATAACAATTATCATATCACAATCTATGACTCACTCATCAAACAAATATTGTATGTATGTGTTAAGTCGCTTCACTCATGTCCAACTTTTGGCGACCCTATTAATTGAGCCTCGATTATATGATTGAAAGAGCCCTTTGTTGATCATCCTCTCTCTTTCTGGGCATTTTATTTTATTTTTTAAAATATAAATTTATTTATTTTCATTGGAGGTTAATTACTTTGCAATATATCACTCCATCAATGGCTAAACTCTGGAAATGCTGAATCTACCTTAAATTTATTTTCTATCTTCCAATACTTTGTGCAAAAGGACCATGGATTGTCTCTCCAAATATGTCTATTTGCAGACTCTTGCTAACCCTTCTGCACTTTGGATTCCACTCCTTTTCTGTGCCTTTCCTGATACATCCATCTAGAAGGATTTTGGCACTCCTAGTATGCCCTCCATGCAGGATGCTGCCACATGTTGCCATTAGAAAAATAATTATGCTCCATGGTAATTGCATAGCCAGCACCTGAAGCAAGAAAAAGGGCCACCTAGCTGATCCCATGCCCAGTCTGAGTCAGAAATCTCTTTCCCAATCCATATGCACACACCACACAGTAACACTCCACAGTAATGCAAACTTCTCACCATAAGTAGAATACATACTCTTTGTTTACAAAAACTGTTCTCACCAATGATTCTCCTAGGATCTGGTATAGAAATCAAAGCATAATAGGCTATCAATGAATATTGACTTAATTAATGCTCAACACCAAAAACATCCTGGTGACTTAGTTTCTACACACTAGTTTTAAACCAGCATCCTCTACTTGATTGAAATCCTTGCCCACAGTACCTTTGCTAAAATAACTTCCCAAATGTAGTGTGTTTCCTGAGTTGTTCTTTGCACATTTTCCAATCCCTTCTCCTGGCTCCATTTCATCAAATTTTCTCACCTGGTAAACATTCTTCAATTTTAATTACATGCTTATTGTGGTGAACCACAATCGAAGTAATTTTAGAAGGTGAGATATCTGCTAACTGTAAAGGAGAAAAAGACTAATGAAATTCAGATATCTTCTCTTGCTTATTATCCAAATTTACAGCTGTTTGCATAGCTCTACTTAATGAATATAGATTTTTCATATCCAGCGGAATTCCTAATCTCTTCCTTGTTTCTTTTTAAAACTGTCTATCCTCCCCCAGAAATCAGGAAATAATCTTTCTTTTTTTAAACCTGATTTGCCTAGAGTTTTTCCTCATATTTGCTGCAGAAAAATATTTAAACATATTCTGGGAATTCCCCTGAAAAGAGGCAGAAGAAGGGTAAGGAAAACAAAAAGGTGGTAGATGATGAGAGATGGGGAAAGAGAGAAAGAGATCTCTTCCACATGGCTCAAGAATTCTTTTGTGACTGATGAAAGTCAGACTATGGAGATATTACGAAGAATGTGCCTAGGTGACAGACTGGTCTAGTTTCTGTCAAAGTTCCTAAAACCTTTATTATAACACTTGAAACAAAAGTAAAAATCCATTGAAATGAATCCTCTAGCTCTTTCAATCTAAACTGAATTTCATTTATTTTCAATCATGAAAAGTCCAATGTCTTGCATAGAAACAATGTTTGTAGAATATATACATGCATCTGATCTTTTCTGCATACTTGTCTGCAATAGTGGAAATTAGTTATCAGTTATAATATTTAACATTAAAGGTCTACATTGTACAATTTTAATAATTTCCCTAATCCCATGTTGAATCTACAAAATACATATAAAAGAACTCATTAAATCTGTAATTATTATAGAACATTTTATGTCTGGATCCATGCAAACTTCAGGTTTATGGTATTTCATCAGGATATTCTCATCAGTATTTACTTGCAATGGAAGGAATGGATAGGCTGTGATAGGCGAGAGTCTCACAAGAGCCTGGAGACACAGAAGGCTGATAATTCTGTCTTATTGTTAACTTTTCTAAGTCTCTGGTTAAAATTCCTCATGGGGTTCTTGCCCCTGGAGGTGTATATCCCTAAGTCTGTGTTGATAATGCTGGCCAGACTCTCAGAAAATGCAACCATCACCAGTGCACAGAAATGGATAAGCAAACCTTTCTTACCATCATCAGCAAAATGTCAAGTACTCACACAAGGTTCAGAACATCCTCTCCACAAACAATATCCCACACACCGTTATTAGCTTTAGGACAACCAAAGTTCTTCTCAGAACAACAAAAACCAAATGCTGATGGACTATGATTCACGAAAATCTCCTTCCTAAAATCGCCCCTAAAAAACTTATTTCAAAACAGCACAAACCTACTAAGATGGTTTTGCAACAATATTTATTGAACTCCTATGTGAGTCCTAGCTCTTAGTCCTTCATCAGTGCTTTTCACAGTTAATGGGAAGACAAAAAGAGATTCTATTTTAAGAAAGGATAATGCCTCATTAAAAATTAGTTTCCATATATTATTCAAAGAACTGTTTTTTTAGTATATATAAGTCATATATAGTAAGGTATCTTCTACAGATCTGGCTACCGAAAATCTCTCTCCCATTTTTCCTCCCCACAAACCTCACACACTGGGAAAAAGGACAGGCAGGGAAAAAAAAAACTCCAAGGCCGCAGTAATGGTTCATCCGTAACATATGAAATGTCTAGTTCTCTGAGTCACCCTGACAAATAGTCATCTAAATATAAATGCTTGTTACTAACTCTGCCTGCACTGATAGTGAAAGGAGGAGCTAGGGAGTGTCTATCAAGCATTTAGTGTCCCAAGTGTCTCAGTGGTAAAGCATCTACCTGCCAATGCAAGAGACACAGGTTTGCTCCTTGGGTCAGTAAGATCCCCTGGAGAAGAAATGTCTACCCACTTCGGTATACTTGCCCGGAAAATCCCATGGACAGAGCAGCCTGGCAGGCTACAGTCTATGGGGTTGCAAGAGTCAGATACCACTTAGTGGCTAAATAACAACAAATAAACCAGTTAAAAAATAATGGTTCTTATCATTGTTATTAGGATAATTCTGCCTTCATTTGGTTTCTTTGGTAGGAGGAATGTTAAAAATGTCACTTATCAAATATCCATCACAGTTTAAATGACCATGAAATAAATTTTTCTCCTCTTAAGATCTGTTATGTAATTTATATATGATGTTTTCAAAGTTTCATGCATCTGGCTTCAAAAGATTGAAAGTTTCAGCAAAAAAGGGAGTAATACACAGGGGAATTCATAAACAAACAGAATATTTAAGAAAATGAAATAAATTCTTTCTACTGGATCACTAATAATTTCTTAAATACTGAGAGAGATTCCTTTTCCATATTATTATTGAACACTGGTGAAAATTAAAGAGAACTGGAAGAGACTCTCCATTTTTAAGGAGCCTTTTTTATTTAACTAAAAAACATACTTTATTCAGATTTCCTCAATTTTTACCTAAAGTCCCTTTTCAGCTCCAGAACTGCATCCAGAATAGCAAATTGCATTTAACTTGTCATATCTCCTTAGGCTTCTCCGGGTTGTAAGACCGTCTCAGATGTTCCTTGTTTGATGATTTTGACAGTTTTCAGGTGTACTGGTTGGGTATTTTGTAGAAAGACCCTCATTTAAGATTTGTCTGATGTTTTCTCATAATTAGGCTAGGGTTTGGGTTTTGGAGAAGATGACCATGAATGTAAAAAGTGTCATTTTCATCACATAAGCTATTAATGCGCTCAGTTGCTTAGTTGTGTCCAGCTCTTTGTGAACCCCTGGACTATATCCTGCCAGGCTCCTCTGTCCACGAAATTTTCCAGGCAAGAATACTGGAGTGGGTTGCCATTTCTTACTCCAGAAGCTATCAGTACGACATCACTATTTACATTAAACTTGATCACCTGGGTGACAGTATTTGGTAAGTTCACCTGCTATAAAATTACTCTCCTTTAACACTGCAGTCTATAGAAGGAACTGATTATGTACAGCCCATGCTTAAGGAGTAGAGAGTTAAGCTATGTAAATTATTAGAAATGTTTTTACATTGGATTTGTCTATTTTCCATTTATTTATTCAATCGTGTATTTACATCAGATGAATTTGTGAATATTTTCTACTTCCTGTTATAATATAATACTACTTTATTGTGTAGTTCCAATTGCCCCTGCATCCCTTTCATGGGGCTCCCAAGAAGTGCTAGTGGTAAAGAATCTGCCTGCCGATGCAAGAGATGTGGATTCAGTCCCTGGGGCCCTTTTACATGTCCCCATTTGTTGTGTTTTTGTTTGATATTTTCCTTATTTCCTAGCACTTTAAGATGCTTTAGGCTCATATTGAAGATTTCTGGCTCAAACCTACAATCAACCATTTCTCCAAGGAGTCATGGTTCCTTTCATTGGAGAATGTATTAGAAACCAAGTTTTGAGTGCTAGGTGTGCTCACTGTTTCTAAGACTTCTCAGCTACCAGAACACAGAAAATTGCATGTATATACTAACCCAGGAATATACACAAATCTATAAACATTTTTGTAGGTTACCACCTTTATCTATATATTAAGTAAACATGATTTATTCCATCTCTTCCTATCTGTGGTCTTCCTCACCAAAACCTATAACTTCAGTCTAGTCATGAGGAAAAAAAAAAAAATTAGTGATTCAAATATTCTATACTCCTTTCATGAGATGCAATGCAACAGACAGGCAATATATTTTAGTCGGCACGGTCAACAGCACTGTTCTTCAGTGGTCTCGCGCCACAGCCTTCAAGGAGGGCCTGGGTCAAGTTCAAAGACACAGCCATGACCTTGGATCGGCTGGGGTGAAGAATCAAAAAGTTGGAAGGGGCTGGAATGAGTGGGTTTCATAGGTGTGATCAGGAGTTTGTAAATTATCAATGGATGTTGAAGCTTGTGAGGAATATTAAGCCACACAATGACATAAACAGATCTGCAAGTCTTGGCTACAAACATTTATCTGCTGGTGGGTACAGAGCACAACAAAGCCAGATTAGAATCCATCGTGATGATTTTTTTTTTTTAACTTAGTAGGAAAAAGACTCCCATAGTCTAGCATCCTACTCATGTTACTTACTGTAGATTGATACAATTTAAGCTGCAAAAAAATTTTTTTTCAATCTGAAAATCAAGTGAATCAGTAAAAAAGAGAATTTTCTTTTCTTTAGAAGCATACCTCCTATCTGCAAGGCAGAAAATGTTTAACCCTGTGGTTAAGTACTATATTGCTGTGCAAATTTTCTGGCTCTCATATAAGATGCACCTGCTTTTAAGTCAAGGAGATTATGAGATGCAGAATCTGTCTGAGCCATTTAATACCAGTGAAGCAGGCAACAACAGCAGGGGTATTTTTCATGACACATCTATTGAAATGTGATGCTATATTCAAACACTTTCTTAATGACAACCATTCACCCACAATATTAAGGAGTCTCAAATAAGGTGTTTTAAAATCTGGAGATTCAACTCCTGTGTCAAAACAACTCAAGGTGTAAAGTGAAAATGACTATTTGGAAACCAGAAAAGTAATAAAATTAGAAAACTGCAATAAATAATGTCAGCAGGACCCACTGCAGCCAAGGTTAAACAATCTGTTCTTCAGGTATTATTAAGGTAGTGAGACCTGAAGTCACGCTAGCATTGCTGTTGTGGGCGTAACCTCAGACAGCTGGAACTGATACCCAATTATCACTCTGCGTAGGATCTAGCACTGCAGTGGCTTTCTTCGTTTATAATTTTCATCACCAGGTAAGGAAAGAATATGTTCATTCTCTTCAAACATAATGGAGTACAGTGACTGGCACTCTTCATTTAAGGCTCATATACATGTTTGTGCGCACGCTCCTCTCTAACTCCAAACTGAGCTTCAGGAAGATTAGCCAGTGACTCACACATTTATGAACTTTCATAGCATCTAGCAGGGACGGGCCCTTATATGTACTCTAGCTCCAATGTATGCCAAGACTTGATTTACCGAATGACAATTTTAGATTTCAGAAATAAGGAAGGAGCATACATAAATGTTCTGAAAACTTGGGGAAGAAAAACAAGAGGGCAGATGAGGCATTTATTCAGGGAACAAATGTTACAGAACTTACATGAAAGAACATTTAAGACCACTGCTTTCAGGGTTTAAGAGGCAAACCTCAGGCATTTTTCTAAAATTCACTTTATTCAAGTATAGTTGATTTCAACATTGTGTTAATGTCTGCTGTACAGCACAGTGATTCAGTTACACACACACACACACACACACACACACACACACACACACATACCCATGCATATATATTTTTTTAATTGGAGGATAATTGCTTTACAATGTTATGTTGGTTTCTGCTCTACAAAAACATGAATCAGCTATAAGTATATATATTTCCCCTTCTTCTTCTTGAGTCTCCCTCCTATCGCTCCCCCATCCTACCCCTCTAGGTCATCACAGAACACAGCTTATATATGTTACACATGATAAGTGTATATATGCCAGTGCTAATCTCTTAATTCACCCCACCCTCTCCTTCCCTCACTGTATCCACAAATCTATTCTCTATTTCTGTGTCTCTACTTCTGCCCTGTGAATAGGTTCATCAGTATCATTTTTCTAGAATCCATCCTTTATCATATTCTTTTCCACACCTTATTTGAGGCTCCTTAATATTGTGGATGAATAGTTGTTAATAAATTGCCTAAATATAACATTACATTTCAATAGGTGTGTCATGAAAAACACCCCTGCTGCTGTTGCCTGCTCTACTGATATTAAATTGGCAGATATTATACCACTGAATATAGTTCCCTGTGATATGCAGTAGGATCTTGTCACTGATGGGGCTCCTGAGTCATTTATGGCTCAGATACAGAAGCTGCCTGCAATGCAGGTTTGAACTGTGGGTCAGGAAGATCCCCTGGAGAAGGGAATGGCTACTCACTCCAGGATTCTTGATTTATAATCCACGATTAACTAAGAATGACAAAAAGTCTGAATTAACCATAGTGGCTCAGATGGTAAAGATCCCCTGGAGAAGGGACTGGCTACCCACTGTAGGATTCTTGTTTGGAGAACTGCATGGACAGAGGAGGCTCAAGAGCAACAGTCCATGGGGTCACAAAGAGTTGGACAAAACTGAGCAACTAACACTTTCACTTTAGAAGATTCAGAGCCTTTAGAAATATAAAGGAAGGAGTAATAAACATAAAGCAAACCATGAATTAAGTAGCAAAATGGTGAATATGAGTCAGATACAGCTATCTGATTAAATATAACCAAACAGAAATCTGAAAGTGAAAATTGTAAACATTAATGAAGTAGACTGGACAAATGCCAAACTACAGAGAAAATGAATGAAGAAAGCATAGAAAGATTAATAAATGAAAAATAAAGAAAAGTTAAAAGAGAATATATTAAGTGGCTCCAATATAAGCCTAATGTGCATGCAAGCTATCTGGTATCAGTTGTGTCCGATTCTGCAACCCTATGGACAGCAGCCCGCCAGGCTCCTCTGAGAATGGTATTCTCCAGGCAAGAATATTGGAGTGGGTTGCCACACCCTCCTCCAGTAAATCTTCCCAATCCAGGGTTCGAACCCACATCTCCTGCATTGCAGGTGGATTCTTTACTGATGAGCTACCTGAGAAGCCTGTATATACACATATGTAGAAGTGCATATATGTGTATAATGTAGGAGAAATAAAGTTTAAAATGTACAACTTAGTGTGGGGACAATTCCTCCAAACATGAGAGGTGTAAACTTGTACACAATGATCAGTTTCCATTTCCACCTCGGCGAAACAGTTTCTCCTGTCAGGAGAGGAATGTCAGGAATATATTCCAAAACACAGCACATATAATTTAAAATGTACTATATTTTTAGTAAGTTTTTGATCAAAGTGAGGTATTTAATGAAGTCCAATTAGTCCAATGCCTTTTAAATCATGGAATATTTCAATAAATATGGGCTCAACTTTTTTGTATAGAAAAGTCAGATGTTTAAGTCATTTTTAAATGCATTTTTTAAAAAACAGAAAGAACATTCAGGAGAAAATTTAATGGATATGGGACAAAGATGACAAACATAAGCAATGAAATCAAGTCAAAAGAAATTATTCTGACATTTAAAAATAAAAAATACCAAACTTTGTCAGATTATACATAAGCTAAAGTTACTAAAAGAAAAAGTTTTCACATAAAATTAAGTAACAGGCATGCTGGTTATTTGAGAATCCAATTAAAAAGAGGACTGATTTATGCACATGCTAGAAAAAACATTAAATTTCTTGATAATTTTACACAAAACATTGATGTCAACAAATATTACAGAATACACTAAATATGCTTTCTCTTCAGCCACCAAGTGACTAACAAGTGTCATAAAATCACTCTAGTACTCTTGATGGAAAATACATGGATGGAGGAGCCTGGTAGGCTACAGTCCATGGGGTCGCTAAGAGTCGGACACGACTGAGCGACTTCACTTTCACTTCTCACTTTTCATGCATCGGAGAAGGAAATGGCAACCCACTCCAGTGTTCTTGCCTGGAGAATCCCAGGGACGGGGGAGCCTGGTGGGCTGCCATCTATGGGGTCGCACAGAGTCGGACACAACTGAAGTGACTTAGCGGCAGCAGCAATGCTCAGGAAACCTTGAAACCCCCTGAAACATAACAGCTGATACATGAAATAAACCTGAGAGAGGTTAAGCCAAATTTGAAAACATTGTAAATTTATGTATAGCATTATCAATAATTAGTTGTAAAGCTAAAAGACACTTTCCCAAGCTGTCCATAATTATACACACACACCAGCCATGCTAGAGGAAAGATTAAATTATCATTTTATTTTTTTTCTATAGAAAATGTTATATGGAGAAGGAAATGGCAACCCATTCCAGTATTCTTGCCTGGAAAACCCCATGGATGGAGCCTGTTAAGCTACAGTCCATGGGGCCGCAAAGAGTCGGACACGACTGAGCGACTTCACTTCCCTTCAGTTACTATATAACATCCAGCTGAAGACTAGCAGGGGGTGCTCTTTCTGCCCCCTTCTGATGCCTATGTCAGAAGCTTTCTCTATCTCCTTTAATAAAACTTTATTACACACACAAACACAAAAGAAAACATTATAAACTTTTGCATATGAAGAGGTGATCAAAAGGTATGCAGCCCCCCCAAAAAGTATAACATTGATGTTAGGTAGTTAATAAGAATATTATTAAATTTTTTGAATTGTATGATATTTGTGATATTTATCAGTCTTCTAAAATTCATATTTTGTTGTGACTTCTCATTCTAAATAAACATCCACATTTCTACCTATTTTCATATTCCTAATTCTTATTCATTTTCTTGAGTAATAAGGGCTTCAAATTGAGTATTTTCTAGGGTTGACAAAATGTGGCTCTCTCCCAGAGACAGAATTGGTTATAACCAATCAATTCTTAGGAAAATGTTTGCAAAGTATTAAAATGGAAATTTTAATATCTTTAGATTAACAGCATTTGACATTTCAGAACAAGGAATACATATATAATCCAAAGTGCTTCCTAGTAAAGTTAGTTAATAAACATGCAAAAATGTCTCTGAGCCCGGAAATGAACCCACACATATAAGGGCAATTAATCTATGACAAAGGAGGCAAGAATATACAATGAAGAAATGACAGACTCTTTAATAAATGGTATTGGGAAAATTGGACAACTATATGCAAAAGAATCAAACTGGACTACTTTCTCACAACATGAACAAAAATAAATTCAAAATACATTAAAGACTTAGATATAAGACCTGAAATCATAAAACTTCTAGAAGAAAAAATAGGCAGTAAACTCTTTGGCATCAGTCTTAGTAATTTTTTTGGGGGGGGGATGTATCTCCTTAGGCAAAAGAAGCAAAAGCAAAAATAAACAAGTGGGACAAAGTGAAACTAAAGTCCCTTTTGCACAGGGAAGGAAACTATAAACAAAATGGAAAGGCAAACTACTTAATGGGAGAAGATGTTTGCAGATGATATATCCAATAAGGAATCACTATCCAAAATATGAAAATAATTCATATAACTCAATATGAAGAAAAAAGCAATTAAAAATAGAGCATCTGACTAGACATTCTTTCAAAGACATACAGATGACCAACAGTCACATGAAAAAAGATGATTAATGTGACTAACCATCAGGGAAATGCAAATCAAAACCACAGTGAGCTATCACCTCATATCTGTCAGAATGGCAAAAAGACAAGAAATAACAGTGTTGGAGACAACATGGGAAAAAGAGAACCCTCATACTGTTGGTGGGAATATAAACAGGTTCAGCCACTATGGAAAATAGTATGGAGATTCCTCAAAACATTAAAAATAGAACCATTATATGATCCAGCAATTCCACTCCTGGGTATTTATGTGAAGAAAACAGAAATACTAATTTGAAAAGATATATGCCTATGTTCACTACAGCATTATTTACAATAGTTAAGATATGGAAGCAATCTAAAGTGAAAGTGAAAGTCACTCAGTTGCATCCAACTCTTTGTGACCTCATGGACTATACAGTCCATAGAATTCTTTGTGTCTTCATAGACTATACAGTCCATGGAATTCTCCAGGCCAGAATACTAGAGTGGGGAGCTGTTCCCTTCTCCAGGGGATCTTCCCAAACTGGATCGAATCCAAGTCTCCCACATTGCAGGCCAATTCTTTACCAGCCGAGCCACCAGGGTACCAACTGAGCTACTAGGGAAGCCCCATCTATCAATAAAAGAATGGATAAAGAATTTATATTTAAATATATAACTTCTTATATATAGATAGATACAGATATTTAGATATAAAACTCAGCCATAAAAAAAAAAAGAATGAAATTAGTGCCACTTTCTGTAACATGGATGGACCAAAGGGTATGATGCTAAGTGAAATAAGCCAGAAAAAGACAAATACTATATCATTTCACTTATATGGGGAATCTACAAAAAACCAAGTGAATAAACATAATATAAACAGATATATTAGTATATAAGAGAACAAACTGGTGGTTGCCAGAGAGGAAGGTGGTGAGAAGAAGAAAGAAACAAGTGAAGGAGATTCAGTTCAGTTCATTTCAGTCACTCGGTCGTGTTCGACTCTTTGTGACCCCATGAATTGCAACACGCCAGGCCTCCTTGTCCATCATCAACTGCCAGAGTCCACCCAAACCCATGTCCATTGAGTCAGTGATGCCATCCAACCATCTCATCCTCTGTTGTCCCCTTCTCCTCATGCCCCCAATCCCTCCCAGCATCAGGGTCTTTTCCAGTGAGTCAGCTCTTCACATCAGGTGACCAAAGTATTGGAGTTTCAGCTTCAACATCAGTCTTCCAATGAACACCCAGGATTGATCTCCTTCAGGATGGACTGGCTCGATCTCCTTGCAGTCCAAGGGACTCTCAAGAGTCTTCTCCAATACCACAGTTCAAAAGCATCAATTCTTTGGTGCTCAGCTTTCTTTATAGTCCAACTCTCATATCCATACAGGACTGCTGGAAAAACCATAGCCTTGACTAGACGGACTTTTCTTGGCAAAGTAATGTCTCTTTTTTTTAACATGCTGTCTAGGTTGGTCCTAACTTTCCTTCCAAGGAGTATGCATCTTTTAATTTCATGGCTGCAATCACCATCTGCAGTGATTTATTTCACTTTCATCAAGAGGCTTTTTAGTTCCTCTTCACTTTCTATCATAAGGGTGGTGTCTTCTGCATATCTGAGTTTATTGATATTTCTCCCAGCAATCTTGATTCCAGCTTGTGCTTCCTCCAGCCCAGCATTTCTCATGATGTACTCTGCATATAAGTTAAATAAGCAGGGTGACAATATACAGCCTTGACATACTTCTTTTCCTATTTGGAACCAGTCTGTTGTTCCATGTCCAGTTCTAATTGTTGCTTCCTGACCTGCATACAGGTTTCTCAAGAGGCAGGTCAGGTGGTCTGGTATTGAGAGTTGCAAAATAAATGAGTCATGGGTATGAAGTATGCAATGTGGGGAATAAAGTCAACAGCTATGTGATACCTTTGTATGGTAACATATTATAACTAGACTCATCCTTACACTTAAAAATGTATAGAAGTATCAAATCACTGTATTGTATAACAGGAATTAATATAGTTTTACAGGTCAATTATATTTAAACACCAACTCATAGAAAAAGGGGTCAGATTTGTGGTTATCACAGTCAGAAGTGGGTGGAGGGAGAATCAGATGAAGGAATTCAAAAGGAACAAACTTGCAATTATAAGATAAGTAAGTACTAGGGACATAATGTACAACACAGTAAATATAACTAACGATGCTGTATGTTATACATGAAAGTTGTTAATAAGGGTAAATTCTAGGAGTTGTCATTACAAGGAGAACATTATTTTTCTTTCTTTAATCTTGTATCTGTATGAGATAATGGATGTTCACTAAACTTACTGTGATAATCATTTGATGGTATATGTAAGTCAAATCATTATGCTGTATACCTTAAAATTATAGTAGTATATGCCAATTACATCGCAAACTGAAAGAAAAAATACCTCTGAAATGTACTATGATTTTCTTGTGTTTCAATAATGTGGAATCCTTATATCATGACTTAGCAGAAATAAACAACACAACGAATAAAACAGACAAGACAAATAAAATAACACAACAAATAAAGACATTTTTGTTAACATTTGGCTTACTTTTCAGTGCTATACATCCACCATCAGTCTCCCATTTACACAATTATATGTTTCATTTTTAATCTCTGTATTATTTCTTTGGTCACATCTTCCAGAAGTATATCTAGGTTTCCCAAAACAATTTCAAGAGCAGATTGCTTGTTGAATTGAACTTAGTACCTCTCTATTTTGTTCATTCTCTTCTCATAAGGTTTAGAGTATATGGGATTCTCTGTCCTATATTTCCCATGAAAAATGCAAAAATATGAATAGGCAAAAAGTGATATTTGGCCTACATTAAGCTACGGAGTCATCCCATTTACAATAATGTATATTCAATGAACTTCAGTACATTTACTCAGGGCTTCCCTGTGACTCAGCTGGTAAAGAATCTGCCTGCAATTCGGGAGACCTGGGTTCGATCCCTGGGTTGGGAAGATCCCCTGGAGAAGGGAAAGGCTACCCACTCTAGTATTCTGGCCTGGAGAATTCCATGGACTGTATAATCCATGGGGTTGCAAAGAGTCAGACACAACTGAGCGACTTTCACTTTCACTTTCAGAGCCTCATAAGGGCTTCCCAGGTGGTACAACTGGTAAAGAACATGTCTGTTAATGCAGGAGATGTAAGAGAGATATGGGTTCTATCCCTGGGATGGGAAGATCCCCTGGAGGAGGGCATGGCAACCCATTCCAGTATTCTTGCCTGGAGAATCTCAAGGTCAAAGGAACCTGGTGGGCTACCGGTCAATAGGGTCACAAAGAGTCAGACACAACTGAAGCAACTTAGGACACATGCATGCAGAGTTTCCCAAATCCGAGGTGTTGATCAGCAGCAATACAGCTTTGTGTAAAGAGGCCAGGCTATACAGTCAGATAGCTTGCTCTTGTTTGAATTCAGATCTTGTGTGTGACAGCTCACTGACCTTAAGCAAGTTTTCTGACTGTATTTCACTTCCCAACAATAAAATGAGGCTGGCAATAATAGTGCCAACATAATGAGATTGTAGTGGAGATCAAAAGGATAATCCAAGTATATTGCTTAAAAAAGAATATGGCACATAGTAAACTCCTAATAAATGTCATCTTTTATTATTATTAATCACAATCCCTCTCTATCCACTGGTCTCTAATTCTTACCTAGAGTGTTTAAAGTAAAAAGCATGCTTCCCTGGTGGTTCAGCTAGCAAAGAATATGCCTGCAATGTGGGAGACTTGGATTTGACCCCTTGGTTGGGAATATTCCCTGGAGAAGGGAACAGCTACCCACCCCAGTATTCTGGCCTGGAGAATTCCATGGACTGTACAGTCCATGGGGTCACAAATGGTCACAAATGAGTGACTTTCACTCATGATACAGTACCTGAAATACAGAGGAGCAAGCACAGGAAGTTTGTTTCCCCTTGAACACAGTAGATCTGGTTCAACTATTGTTATATTATCTATATTTTTTTAAAACCAAGAATTACAGGCTGTTGAGTAAAGGTATTAGAACAACTTCTAAAACTTATAGTTATCTCTTCCTATTAAAAAAGCACTGTGACATCCCAAACAAAGACCATGTTATGTACACATTCTGAAAGTTTGGAAACAGTCTTCCTGAAAACTGCAGAGTGATAAATGAGCCCAGAAAAGATCTGTAAGGCAGATATAACTTTCTCAGGTTGAAGCCTAATCACACATTCTCATTCTAAAAAGGAGATATGACTCAGCACTCATGTAAGCAAGCATTTTTTGACCTAAACATCAGACAGTTTTATCGCAATGGTGGATGTTTTCATCTTAGCAAATTTGGGTGGCCAACTGGACCACTACAAAATTATCGTCAGTATTTGTTTGTGAAGAAATCAACTGAAGTCAATGCCCAAGCAAAAACAGTAGTATATCAATGTGGTTTAGGTACAAAATCATGTAAAATTAACTTGACTCACTAGCAAATTCCATTGTATTTCAATGAAATTTATTAATATTCACATAAGAATGTTTCTTAAAGGTTGATATTTTATATTCTTTTGCCATGCTTACAAATTTAGGAAAACAATACTACACAAATCATATAAAAATAAATCTGCCATTCTCACAAATATTTATTAACAAGAATATGAAGATTAATTTATCTGATTCAAGGATTTAAATTTTCATCTTTATAAATCCTAGATCCATGACTTCTTCAGTTTGAATGATTTACAGCAAATGTAAAAAAAGAGAACATAAATCACAATTTTCTATGCTGACAGTTAAAACAGAGAATCCATCAGATTTTCTTAACATTTTCTAAATTTGATTCATTCTTTAAGTTGCTAGGTTATTTTTCTATTGATATTAGGCCTAAATCATCTCTAAAAATCAAATAATCCTTTACTTGTTTCATGCTCTCATTCCTAGTAACCGAAGTCAAGCAACAGAACTTAAGAGTAATCTGAATACTTTTTTTAACCTTAAAACAAATATAAATTAACATTCAATGTGCAACCCTCACTTATCTTTTTAAAGAAACATCTTTTAAAATAGTATACTGTAGGGAGAGTGGATACATGTATATGTATGGCTGAATCCCTTTGCTGTCCATCTGAAACTAGCACATTTTTAATTGGCTATAAGCTTAAAATAAAAAATGAAATAGCTAGAAATAGAAATAAACAGTGTACTATATTATATCTTGGTCTTCCCAGGTGGCACTAGTGGTAAAGAACCCACCTGCTAATGCAGGAGACATAAGAGAGGCAACTTCGACCCCTGGGTCGGGAAGATCCCCTGGAGGAGAGCATGGCAAACCCACTCCAGTATTCTTGTCCCATGAACAGAGGAGCCTGGTAAGCTATAATCCATAGGGTCGCAAAGAGTCAGATATGAGTGAAGTGACTTAACAAAGCAGAGCACATTGTATCCTAAGAGTGAATCTTTAGTACTACGAAGTGTGGGTTGCCTCTACACTAACTAGGCAAGATTTATAAAGTAGGTGCTCATACACTGGTTTGTGATGAAAACGGTCTACCTAACAATAAAAACACCCATGTCCCCCACAAAAACAAGCTGGGGATTCTAATTTAGCATCTGCTGTTCAAAAGTATTTGAGGACAGCATTTATTAAAATCCAAGCAGCTTCCTCTTCAGTTCAGTTCAGTCGCTCAGCCGTGTCCGACTCTTTGCGACCCCATGAATCACAGCACACCAGGCCTCCCTGTCCATCACCATCTCCCGGAGTTCACCCAGACTCACGTCCATCAAGTCAGTGATGCCATCCAGCCATCTCATCCTCTGTTGTCCCCTTCTCCTCCTGCCCCCAACCCCTCCCAGCATCAAAGTCTTTTCCAATGAGTCAACTCTTCTTAGTTATCAGTAAAACAAATATAAAATATGTGCTACAATATATATGTTGGTCTGATTTGGATTAGTCAGAAGATATTCAGGGGAAAAAATGACCATTTGGGCCAGTCTCTGACATATGGTATATTGTACTCAGGATACATTTATTCTACCAGTATTGTCTACTCGACCATAAATATGCTTTTGAAATAACCAAACAGTTGCTAAGATCACTTTCCATCAGCACTGTGGAAAATGTGCTGACTGTAAAGCATTCTGGAATAACATTTTCTGCATGGCAGTTGAAAACTTGGCTGGTTCCACAGGGTTCAAGCAGTTAAACTTTGGTATCTAGGACAAGTCTATCACAGGCAAGAGAGGTAACCAACAGACTTCACATGTCAATATACTGATTTTCAATGCATGATTAACTCAGAACGACAAAAATATGGATTAACCATGGTGGCTCAGACAGTAAGGAATCTGCCTGCAATGTGGGAGACCCAGGTTCAAACCCTGGGTTGGGAAGATCCCCTGGAGAAAGGATGGTTACCCACTCCAGTATTCTTGCCTTGAGGATTCCATGGGCAAAGGAGCCTCAGGTTGCCAGGGGTTAGCAGTCCATGGGATCACAAACAGCTGGAGAACAATTGAGCAACTAATCACTTTTTTTCAAAAGTGTGGTTATTTATATCACTGACTTGTATAAGTCAACTGAAAAAGATGAAAAACACATTCTTAATAACATCAAGGTTTGTGCCTCTCCTTCTACAGGGAATTAAATGCTCCCCCCAAAAATGACTAACTGTGGAAATGGTTAGGTGAATGAACCCAGTTGTGATTACCTCTTCAAATTCCCTCTTCAGAACTTCCACCTGCACATTTTACTAGCCCCACTACTTTTTCCACATTATCTGACTATAAACATCTAGCCCATTCACAGAAGCTTTTCCTGACCTCAGGTTATTAGGTGTCCCCAAGATATGATCTCACACTCTTATTGTGCTGTTCACAAATGTAACTGGATAACAGTCTGCTTAATTCTGTACTTAATGTCTCCCTCCTCCCTAGATAAGCAGCTATATAAAGGCAGTGGCAGCCCCTCCCTTCTTCCCAGAGTACCAAACGCTGCTGGCCAGAGCCCACCAGACACAAATCCTCACCCAGGTTGCTGATGCCTGTTAACTGTGAACACAGCCAGCCTGCAAAAAGTACGGGCATGAACAGAATAGTAGCGTATCTACGTTCTCATCCTCAAAACAACTATCAACAGTGTGCCAATTTTTAAAGGATATTTTTTTTAAAAGAATTATTTTGAAACACCTAAAGTTTCATCCTATCTTATCTTGCTCCTTTCCAAAAGTGATCTCTTGCTTCACCTGATATGTATCGGTTATCAAAACACAAGTCCGTGTGCCTAATGCACACTGAGGTCAAACAATACCAAAATGTTAGTTTGAAACAGAGAAAGGTTGATTGCAAGACTTTGAAAGCAGGTGGGTGGCTTATGCTGTAAAACCCTCAAATTAACAGAAAACTCTCAGCAAAGCCCTTTTCTAGGAAAGGTGAAGGAGGGGTATGTTTAGTTGTTGGAAACTTCTTGGGATGAGATCCTTTGTTCTTGAGGTCATTTCAATTCAGTTTAGTTGCTCAGTCATGTCCAACTCTTTGCGACCCCATGGACTGCAGCACATTAGGCTTCCCTATCCATCACCAACTCTTGGAGCTTACTCAAACTCATGTCCATCGAGTCGGTAATGTCATCAAACCATCTCATCCCCTGTCATCCCATTATCCTCCTGCCTTCAACCTTTCCCAGCATCAGGATCTTTTCCAGTGAGTCAGTTCTTCCTATCAGGTGCCAAAGTACTGGAGTTTCAGCTTCAGCTTCAGTCCTAACAATGGATATTCAGGACGGATTTCCTTTAGGATGGACTGGTGGATCTCCTTGCAGTCCAGGAGACTCTCAAGAGTCTTCTCCAACACCACAGTTCAAAAGCATCAATTCTTCGGTGCTCAGCTTTCTTCACAGTCCAACTCTCACATCCATACATGACTATTGGAAAAACCATAGCCCTGACTAGACAAACCTTTGTTGGCAAAGTAATGTCTCAGCTTTGTAATATGCTTCTAGGTTGGTCATAACTTTTCTTCCAAGGAGAAAATGTCTTTTAATTTCATGCCTGCAATCACCATCGGTAGTGATTTTGAAGCCCCCCCAAATAAAGTCTCTCACTGTTTCCACTGTTTCCCCATCTATTTGCCATGAAGGGATGGGAACAGATGCCATGATCATAGTTTTCTTAATGTTGAGCTTTAGGCCAACTTTTTCATTCACCTCTTTCACTTTCATCAAAAGGCTCCATAGTTCTTCACCTTCTGCCATAAAGGTGGTGTCATTTGCGTATCTGAGGTTATTGATATTTTCCCCAGCAATCTTGATTCCAGCTTGTGCTTCATCCAGCCTGGCAGTTTGCATGATGTACTCTCCATATAAGTGAAATAAGTAGGGTGACAATATGCAGTTTTGAGGTACTCCTTTCCCAATTTGGAACAAGTCTGTTGTTCCATGTCCATTTCTAACTGTTGCTTCTTGACCTGGATACAGATTTCTCAAGAGGCATGTCAGGTGGTCTGGTATTCCCACCTCCTTTAGAATTTTCCAGTTTCTTGTGATCCTCCCAGTCAAAGGCTTTGGTGTAGTCAATAAAGCAGAAGTATGTCTTTTTCTTGAGGTCTCTTGCTTTTACAATGATCCAATGGATGTTGGCAATTTGAACTCTGGTTCCTCTCTCTTTTCTAAATCCAGCTTGAACATCTGGAAATTTTTGGTGAAGCCTTGCTTGGAGAATTTTGAGCATTACTTTTCTAGCATGTGAGATGAGTGCTATTGTGTGGTAGTTTGAACATTCTTTGGCATTGCCTTTCTTTGGGATTGGAATGAAAACTTACCTTTTCCAGTCCTGTGGCCACTGCTGAGTTTTCCAAATTTGCTGGCATATTGAGTGCAGCACTTTCACAGCATCAGCTTTTAGGATTGGAAATAGCTTAGCTGGAACTCCATCACCTCCTCTAGCTTTGCTCATGGTGATGCTTCCTAAGGAATGATCGGGTAATTGTGCTGTGCTGTGCTTAGTTGTTCAGTCATGTCTGACTCTTCGCAATCCCATGGACTGTAGCCCACCAGGCTCCTCTGTCTTTGGGGATTCTCCAGGCTAGAATACTGGAGTCGGTTGCAATGCCCCGCTCCGGGGATTTTCCCAGCCTAGAATACTGGAGTCGGTTGCAATGCCCCCCTCCGGGGATTTTCCCAGCCTAGGGATCAAACCCAGGCCTCCCACATTCGAGGCAGGTTCTTCACCATCTGAGCCACCAAGGAAGCCCATGAAAACTGCAGTGAGTAGCCTTTTCCTTCTCCAGGAGATCTTCCCAACTCAGGAATTGAACTAGGGTCTCCAGCAGGCGGATTCCTTACCAGCTGAGCTACCAGAGAAGCCCTGGTCAGGAAACTATGGGAACTAAATTCCTGTAAATCTCCAGCAAAGGAATATTATTCTCTGTTCTGACCAGAAAGGGCAGGATCTCCAGGCACAATTTTCAGCCTCCGAGGTACAGGTCCTGTCGAAGTGGAAGCGGATCTCAGCTGCTCACTGCCTCAGGGCCTCCCCAGATGCTGTCCAATTGTCATGGGTGAGAGAGCCAGGTGCCAGGACCCAAGGAGCCCTCAAACTCCTCAAGCCACCCAAACAACGGGGGCAGGTTCCACAGACTAAGACCAGGGTGATTGCCACTGTCATTAGGTTGATTAGGTGGGGGTGGGGGAGAGGGTCACTGCAGCCTCAAGGCCTGGGCCCAACCAGTGGGCAGCCTTGTCAAGAGCTCTGGGGCCCTGACATCACAGCCCCCAGCCTGTTCCCTGGCACCCCCAGCTCACCCCATGGCTGAGGCCAGGGATAACAGCACGCAGCAATGTCCAGATGCGAAGGGCTGAGTGAGGTCATGCTCCATTACACAGAGACCCCATGTTTTACAGCAAATGATTTCTAGAACTCAACAGACACCTATGTATTTATTAGGAATGCAGACCAAGGTTCAGCTAAATTGAAACTTACATAAATGGTGTACTCTATGTATTCATTTGCAGTTAGTATGTTTTTAAGATTTATCTATGTTTTGCGCAGATGCTCAGTACAGTCCATCCTTTTGCAATCCCATGGACTGTAGCCCACCAGGCTCCTCTGTCCATGGGATTCTCCCGACAAGAATACTGGAGTGAGCTGTAATTTCCTCTTTCAGGGGATCTTCTCGATTCAGGGATTTAACTGGGGTCTCCTGCACTGGCAGGCAGATTCTTTACCACAAGCACCAACTGGGAAGCCCTTTATCTATGTTGGATACATAAATATTAGATAACTACTTTATGTACAGGTGCTATTAGTTCTACATAATTATACTGTATCCATTGTTTTTCGTGTTATTTTATTTTTAACACCTTTATTTAGGTATAAATGCACATATTCAAAGTGTACAGTTTGTTGAATTGTGGCATATGTGAAACCATAACCACAAGCAATAGTATAAACATAGGCTTCACCTCCAAAACTTTTCTGCTTCTTTACAACTTCCTTCTTCTCTCCCATAGCTCAGCTGGTAAAGAATCGGCCTGGAATGCAGGAGACCCTAGTTCAATTCCTGGCTCAGGAAGATACCCTGGAAAAGGGATAGGCTAACCACTCCAGTAATCTTGGGCCTCCCGGGTGGCTCAGCTGGTAAAGAATCCGCCTGCAATCCAGGAGACCTGTGTTCGATCCCTGGATTGGGAAGATATCCTGGAGAAGGGAACAGCAACCCATTCCAGTATTCTGGCCTGGAGAATGCCATGGACTGTATAGTCCACCGGGTCTCAAAGAGTCATACACGACTGAGTGACTTTCACTCACTCACTCCCACTTCTATCCTCTTCCCTTCTACCTAGATAATGATTGATATATTTTTCTGTCAGAAGCTACTTTACAATGTGTAGAATTTTATATTAATGGAAGCATATAATGTGTGCTCTTTTTTCCCATTTTCTTTCATTCTACATAATTGAGATCTATACATGCTATTTGTATCTGAGTTAATTCATTTTAAATGCTGAGTAAGATTTCATTACAGGTGTATACCACAATTTGTTTATCCATTCCCCTGTTGATATACATTAGGCTGATTTCCAGTTTTGGCTGTTACAGAAAAGCTGTCATAAATATGCACTTGTAAGTCTTTGTGTAGACATATAAGTATATCTTTAAATTCTGAATAAACTGACAGACTGCTTTCTAAATGTTTTTATCATTTTACTTTCCCAGCAGCAGTGTTTAAGAGTTCCAGTTGTTGCACTGGAACTCCTCACAAAAACGCAGCATGATTACTTTTTAATTTTAGCTATCTGAATACTATATAACACATTGTGATTCTGATTGGCATGTCCATAATGACAAAAATGTTAAACTTATTTTCATGTGCTTATTTGCCATTCTTATACCTTTTTCAGTTCAGTTCAGTCTCTCAGTTGTATCTCACTTATTGTGACCCCATGGACTGCAGTACACCAGGCTTCCCTGTTCATCACCAACTCCCGGATCTTGCTCAAACTCATGGCCATCGAGTTGGTGATGCCATCCAACCATCTCATCCTCTGTCATCCCCTTCTCCTCATGCCTTCAATCTTTCCCAGCATCAGGGTCTTTTCAAATGAGACAGTTCTTCGCATAAGGTGGCCAGAGTATTGGAGTTTCAGCTATAGCATCAGTCCTTGCAATGAATATTCAGGACTGATTTCCTTTAGGATGGACTGGTTGGATCTCCAGGGCCTCACAAGAGTTTTCTCCAATACCACAATTCAAAACATCAATTCTGCAGTGCTCAGCTTTCTTTATAGTCCAACTCTCACATCCATACAAAACTACTGAAAATCATAGCCTAGACTAGACGGACCACTGACGGCAAAGTAATGTCTCTACTTTTTTTTTTTTTACTTTATTTTACTTTACAATACTGTATTTGTTTTGCCATACATCTCTACTTTTTAATATGCTGTCTAGATTGGAGAAGGCAATGGCACCCCACTCTAGTACTTTTGCCTGGAAAATCCCATGGACAGAGGAGCCTGGTAGGCTACAGTCCATGGGGTCACTAAGAGTCAGACACGACTGAGCGACTTCACTTTCACCTTTCACTTTCATGCATTGGAGAAGGAAATGGCAACCCACTCCAGTGCTTATGCCTGGAGAATCCCAGGAATGGGAGAGCCTCGTGGGCTGCCGTCTATGGGGTCGCACAGAGTAAGACATAACTGAAGTGACTTAGCAGCAGCAACAGTAGCAGCAGCAGGTTGGTCATAGCATATCTTCCAAGGAGCTAGTGTCTTTTAATTTCATGGCTGCAATCACTATCTGCAGTGATTTTGGAATCCAAGAAAATAAAGTCTGCCATTGTTTCCCATCTATTTGCCACGAAGTGATGGGACTGGATGTCAGAGTTGGACTATAAAGAATGTTGAGTGCTGAAAAATTGATGCTTTTGAACTGTGGTGTTGGAGAAGACTCTGGAGAGTCCCTTGGACTGCGAGGAGGTCCAACCAGTTCATTCTGAAGGAGATCAGCCCTGTGATTTCTTTGGAAGGAATGATGCTAAAGCTGAAGCTCCAGTACTTTGGCCACCTCATGAGAAGTTTTGACTCATTGGAAAAGACNGTGTTGGAGAAGACTCTGGAGAGTCCCTTGGACTGCGAGGAGGTCCAACCAGTTCATTCTGAAGGAGATCAGCCCTGTGATTTCTTTGGAAGGAATGATGCTAAAGCTGAAGCTCCAGTACTTTGGCCACCTCATGAGAAGTTTTGACTCATAATCACAGCTCGGTTTCCTCAACTCAGCAAGTCCACCAGTGTATGATGACAATCATATGTCTCCACTGTGCCCTGGAATCTCTGCCAGTGTAGAAATATGGGCAATATTATGGCTCATCTCTTTTACTGCCCACCTCTCAAGGATCACTGTACATTGATGTCTAACTGCTGTTGTCTTGTAAACTGCTGTCACACATAATTTAACACAGGAGCTAAATTTGGTCTCCCTTACTGCATCTTAAACAGAAGCAGTAATCCCCATTGGGTAAGCCTCTTCTTTCTCCAAGTGAGAACATGGTTAATTTTCACTATAAAAATGGTATTGCAAAAAAAAAAAAAATGGTGTTGCAATAAACATGCCTATATGGCTCTTGTCTCTAGGGTATATAACTAGGAATTGAATTTTAGTATCACAGGTATTAAACATGTATACAGGTACATCTTTACCGAAAAATTATTCTCAAACTCATCTGTTCCAATCCATATTGCTACCAATAACTTATGGTAATTAGAGTTCCCACATATGTTCATTAATATTCCACCTACAGTACAGTTTTATTAGTTTGTACTAATCTGCAATTTGCATTGCCCAGATTATCAGTTAGTTTAATATATATTGGAATTTCTTCCTTAGAAAGTTGCCTGTTCAAAAGCTTAGCCCATTTTTTATTTGAAGTATAGTTAATTTACTTAGTTTCAGGTGTACAACAAGTGATTCAATTTATATTATATATATATATATGCTTTCCTGATGCCTCAGACATCATATACATATAAATAAATACTCTTTTCCAGATTATTTTTCACTATCACCATACTTATGTACAGTCACTAATTCATATCTGACACTATGTGACCCTATAGACAGCTTCCCTCTAGGCTCCTATGCCCATGAGATTTCCCAGGCAAGAATACTGGAGTGGGTTATCATTTCCTTCTCTAAGGGATCTTCCAGACCCATGGATTAAACCTGTCTCTTCTGCATTGGCAGGTATGTTCTTTATCACTGAGCCACCAGGGAAGCCCATTTTTCATTACAGGTTATAACAAAATATTGAATATAGTTCACTGTGCTTTACAATATGTTCTTGTTGCTTAGGTTACCTATTTTATATATAGTAGTGTGTATATCGGAGAAGGCAATGGCACCCCACTCCGGTACTCTTGCCTGGAGAATCCCATGGATGGAGGAGCCTGGTGGGCTGCAGTCCATGGGGTCACTGGGAGTCGGACACGACTGAGCGGCTTCACTTTGAATTTTCACTTTCATGCATTGGAGAAGGCAATGGCAACACACTCCATTGTTCTTGCCTGGAGAATCCCAGGGACATGGGAGCCTAGCGGGCTTCCATCTATGGGGTCGCAGAGTCGGATACGACAGAAGTGACTTAGCAGCAGCAGCAGTGTGTATATGTGGAGAAGGCAATGGCACCCCACTCTAGTACTCTTGCCTGGAAAATCCCATGGATGGAGGAGCCTGGTAGGCTACAGTCCATGGGGTCGCCAAGAGTCAGGCACGACTGAGCGACTTCACTTTCACTTTTCACTTTCATGCATTGGAGAAGGAAATGGTAACCCACTCCAGTGTTCTTATCTGGAGAATCCCAGGGACAGGGGAGCCTGGTGGGCTGCCATCTATGGGGTCGCACAGAGTCGGACACGACTGAAGCGACTTAGCAGCAGCAGCAGCAGCAGCAGCAGTGTGTATATGTTAATCCCAAACTCCCCCACCCCTGCTATTCATAAATTTATTTTCTATGTCTGTGAGTCTATTTATGTTTTGTAAATGTTTTTTGTATAATTCTTTTGGATTCTACATATAAGTCATAACATATAATATTTGTCTTTCTGTCTTCACTTAATATGAAAATCTCTAGGTCCATCAATGTTGTTGCACATGGCATTATTTTATCCTTTTTCATGGCTGAGTAAAACACACACACCACATCTTCTTTATCCATGCATCCTTCAATGGACATTTAGGCTGCTTCCGTGTCTTGGCTATTAAAAATAGCAACACTATAAACATAAAGGTGAATGTATCTTTTTACATTACAGTTTTCTCCATATATATATCCAGGAATCAGATTGCAGAGTCATATCATAACTCTATTTTTACTTTTTAAGGAACATCCATACTGTTCTCCATAATGGCTGCACCAATTTACCTTCCCAACAAGAGTGTATGAGGGTTCACTTTTCCTAAAGTATGATTCTTAAAGCACTCATTGCTTCAATGCATGGTTATTTGGAATTCTTAATATAAGATGAGTAATAAGACATTGTGAGTTAGGTTTTTAAAATTTCTACCTCTAACACACAGAATCCAGAGAGCACAAACTCCGTAGCTGGGGTGTGCAGCCTTGGTCACCTGAAACCACGTGAAATCTCAGTTCCCTGACCAGGGATCAAATCCACATCTCCTGCATTGGAAGGAGGACTCTCAACCACTGGACCAACAGGGAAATCTCCCACTTAGTTTTTAAATTGAATTTTTTGTCATTCAGAAGTTTTAAATTTTAAAATAGTTGAATACATCATTTTCTCTTTTTATAATCTATTTTTATCTTGTACAGAAACTTCTTCCCTAATTTGGGATTTGAAGTCTATCTTCTAAGTTTTCTCTATAACATTTACTTTCATAAATAATAAAAGTGTTTCAATGAACATTATGGTGCATACAATTACCTGAATTAGTGTCCATTTAACAGATTAACTGTGGCTCAGATCATGAGCTCCTTATTGGAAATTTCAGGCTTAAAGTGCGGAAAGAAGGGAAAGCCACTAGGCCATTCAGATATGACCTACATCAAATCCATATTATTTATACAGTGGAGGTAAAGACTAGATTCAGTGGATTAGATCTGGTAGACAAACTGACTAAGGAACTATGGGTAGAAGTCTGTAACACTGTAAAGAAGGCAATGATCAAAAGAATCCCAAAGAATAGGCAATGCAAGAAGGCGAAGTGGTTGTCTGAGAAGGCATTACAAATATATGAGGAAAGAAGAAGCAGCAAAAAGAAAGATATATGCTATTGAATGCAGAGTTCCAGAGAATAGCAAAGAGAGATAAGAAGGTCTACTTTAATGAATAATGCAGAGAAACAGAGGAAGACAATAGAATGGGTAAGACTAAAGATCTCTTCAAAAAAATAGGAGTGATTTGGGAAATATTTCATGCAAGCATGGGCATGATGAAAGACAGAAACCGTAAGGACCAAACAGAAACAGAAGAGATTAAGAAGAGGTGGCAAGAATACACAGAACTGTAAGTTATATAAAAAACAAACCAAACAAATAAATATAACAAAATGGAAACAGACTTACAAAGAATGTATCACTAGTTTCCAAATGGGACAGAGGTAGAGGGATAAGCAAAATAGGCAAAGAGGCCTAAGAGGTACAAACTATCAGTTACAAAATAAGCCACAGGAATGTTTTGTACAGCATAGGGAATGTAGTCAATAATATTGTAGCAATTTTCTATGGTGCATGATACATAAAAATTTGAATTACTATGCTGTACACCTTTAAATAACATAATACTGTAAGTCAACTATAATTTTAAAATTTAAAATAAAACAAAATATTTACTTTTCGCATTGTCTTTAATCCATCTGCAATCAATTTTTGATATGTTGTGGATCTATATTATCTTTTTTTCCATAAGAATAGCCAAGAGTCCCAGCATCATTTACTCAAGCATTTTTCCATACTATGTAATGTCTCTCATTTATATACATAGAAACATTCTTTGGCTCTTTTGTTCAGTTAGTCTGTTAGTCTTCACTAATACCTCACTGCCTTCACTACTAAAGATGTAAAATAAAGTTCCATTACTGAAAAAGCAAATTTTGACTACATGGGGCATTTTCACTTCTATGGGAATTTCAGATTCGTATCATCACATTCTAAGAACAATCTTTTTCAATTTTTATTGAAACAACTTTAAATTTGTGGATTAACCTTTGAAGAACAGATATAATTACCATATTTATTTCTTTCATTCACAAATATTATATACATTTCCTGTTTCTTTAGCTATTCTTTTATGTTTTTGAATAAAGTTTTATACTTTTTTCCATGAAGCTCTTATAAAATGTTTACTACATTTATTAACAGTCTTCAATTATTTGTTTCAGGTACAGAGAGTGTTGCTGTTATTTATATGTTGGTCTAATATCCAGCAACTTTAATTTTCTCTAATAATTAGTTATTAGCTTGGCCATGTTTTTTAATTTTAAGAAAACTGCTATCAGTTTTATTTGCTTTGAATTCTTATAACTTTTGTATTTTTCATGTCTCAATACCATGGGCAGAATCTTGAGTCAGTGGTAAGTAAAATGAGTGATAATGGGCTTCACTTTCTTCCAATTCCAAGGAAAAATTGTCCTGCCTTTATAGTTGTGTTATTTGACATAGATGTTTAGTTGATCCTCTTTATTACTCAACTATTGTTTTCCCTTTTTACTCATGAATAGGCATTGGATTTAAATAGGTGCTTTTATTAAATGGCTAATAGGATAACTGTCATTTCAAACACTATTTGATTATGATGAATTATTGGTATTTATGAAACCAAATCAATCTTGAATTCCTGAAATAAACTCTACATGGTCATTATCCTTCATTTTTCTACATTTATCTATCTATGCAGTATATTTTTAATTAGAATTGTATCGTACACAGTATTTACTCTTTGAGAGTTTCCATGCCATGGGGAAGATTTTTATGTCTAGCTACACAGCTGAAATATTTCCATTTTATTAGCAGCCTGCTTTTCAGTGTCCAATGTCAAACACTTTTGCTCTGTTAAATAATATGGTACTTATCAGGTAATGAATATTTATACTAATCAATGCCAAGCTTCACCTAGATACTCTTGAACTATTTCTTCCCAACTTTGTGGCTTTAGAAGCTTTTGCATCTAACAGCTGGCTATAGTACAAGATGGTTCCCTTTTCTCCACATCCTCTCCAATAGTTATTGTTTGTAGATTTTTAAAAGACACCACTCAGAATGGGGGAAAATAACTGCAAATGAAACAACTGACAAAGGATTAAACTCCAGAATATATAAGCAGTTTTTACAGCTCAATATCAGAAAAACAAACAGCCCAATCAAAATTCCTAAACAGACACTTCTTCAAAGAAGACATACAGATGGCCAATAAACACATGAAAAGATGCTCAACATCACTAATTACTGCTGCTACTGCTAAATCGCTTCAGTAGTGTCTGACTCTGTGCAACCCCAAAGACAGCAGCCCACCAGGCTCCTCCATCCCTGGGACTCTCCAGGCAAGAACACTGGAGTGGGTTGCCATTTCCTTCTCCAATGCATGCAAATGAAAAGTGAGAGTGAAGTTGTTACAGTCAACCCCATGGACTGTAGCCTACCAGGCTCCTCCGTCCATGGGATTTTCCAGGCAAGAGTACCGGAGGGGTTGCCATTTCCTTCTCCTCAGTTCAGTTCAGTTCAGTTCAGTCGCTCAGTCGTGTCTGACTTTGCGACCCCATGAATGGCAGCATGCCAGGCCTCCCTGACCATCACCAACTCCCGGAGTTCACTCAGATTCACGTCCATCGAGTCGGTGATGCCATCCAGCCATCTCATCCTCGGTCGTCCCCTTGTCCTCCTGCCCCCAATCCCTCCCAGCATCAGAGTCTTTTCCAGTGGGTCAACTCTTCACATGAGGTGGCCAAAGTACTGGAGTTTCAGGTTTAGCATCATTCCTTCCAAAGAAATCCCTCTCCTAGAGAAATGCAAATCAAAACTATAATGTGGTTATCACCTCACACCAGTCAGAATGTCCATCTTCATTTAAATTTCGAAAGTAACACAAAATCAGTGTAATCTATCTGTCATACGAATGACTCTTGGGATATGTTGAGAAACAGATCACTTTCCTCAGTCTTCCTACTTCAGTNCTAGAGAAATGCAAATCAAAACTATAATGTGGTTATCACCTCACACCAGTCAGAATGTCCATCTTCATTTAAATTTCGAAAGTAACACAAAATCAGTGTAATCTATCTGTCATACGAATGACTCTTGGGATATGTTGAGAAACAGATCACTTTCCTCAGTCTTCCTACTTCAGTCCCTTAAGTTTTCTTACGTCCAGGCCAAAACATTCTTAAATTCTTCAATTGTTCCTCACAAGACACGGTGAGGAATTCAATTAACATCTCTTTAACATCTAGTCGGCCAGGTTCTAAAAAGGAGGCTGTTTCAAAAGTCAAAGGAAAAATGGCAAAGGACATTTTCCTGGAGTAAAAGGAAAATTTACTGCCTAAAATACTTCAAGAATTCTAAAATATCTTACTTAAAACTTCTCAGATTTCTCTAAATTGATTTTCAGTGTCCTATATATACAGTTTCTATTTCCACCATTTCTGAAAATTAATATATTTTAAAAATTTATTTAAGAATGCTGGAGGAGGGTATTCAGTTCAAAGATATAATTCCATGAAGCAATGATGTCTAAAACATTATTTTAGATAAAATCACATTAAATTTCCTAAGATTAATAGGTCCCAGAAAATATTTTGGTAATCAATAATAAAATGAAATTTAGTCCTGTGCATTATTTATTCATAAACATATTATCATGAGCAGATTTATTTTGTCAGTGTTATACAGAGAGCAGCATAGTAAATATTTATTCATACTTTTATATTTATAGCCTTAATATTTATAGACTTATTTTGCTCATAATCTTGATACACTTTAAGAAATATTTTAAACACAGAGTAGCCAATTCGATACTTAAAAAAAAAAAAAAAAAAAAACCAGAACAAAATAAGGGGACTGATACATCCAACTTCAAGACATTATAAATCTAGAGTTATCAAGATGGTGTAGTATTGGCAAAAGAATAAACAAACATATCGATGGAAGAGAATAAGAAGGCCAGAAATAGACTCCCATAAATATACCAACTGATCTTTGATAAAGGAATGAAAGTAACGCAATACAGCAAAGACAGTCACTTCAACAACTGGTGCTGAAACAACTGGACATTCACATGCAAAAAAAGAAAAGAAAATGAATCTAGACACAGACTCGGTACCCTTCACAAAAGCTAACTCAAAATGAATTGCAGACTGACCATAGAATGTTGCATGCTCATTCATGTCCGACTCTTTCAGCCCCATGGACTGTAGCCTGCCAGGCTCCTCTGTCCATGGGAATCTCCAGACAAGAATACTGGAGTGAGTTGCCTTGCCCTCCTCCAGGGGAACTTCCCGATTCAGGGATCAAACCCAGGTCTACTGCATTGTTGGCAGATTCTTACCATCTGTCCACCAGGGAAGTCCAAAGAATACAAAACAAAAAACTCCTAACAAAGGAGTAAACCGAGATAACCTTGGATACAGTGATGACTTCTTAGATAAAACACCAAAAGCATGATTCATGAAAGAAAGGATAAACAAAATGATCTTCACTAAAGTTAAGAAATTCTGACTGGGAACCCATTAAGAAGAGAAGTCATAGACTGGGAGAAAACATTTGCAAAAGGTACATCCTATTAAGAACTATTATCCAAAATATAAAAAGAACATTTCAAACTCAATAATAAAGAAATGAATAACCCAATTAAAATACATGCCAGAGACTTTACAGATACCACAGAAAACATACACATAGTAAACAGGCATATGAAAAGATGCTCCAAAACATGTATCATTGGTAAAATGAAATTAAAACAATAAGAAGGTACTACACTCCTATTAAGATGGCTAAATTTTGAACACTGACATCAAATGCTGGTGAGGACGTACAACAATAGGAACTCTTTTATGCGTTGCGGGTGAGAACGCAAAATGGTACAGCAACTTGGTATACCACTTTGAGTAATAGTCTGGCAGTTTCTTACAAAATTAAACATACTCTTATTATCTGATCTAGCCATCAAAATCCTTGCTATACTAATTTGCATTCCCAAGAGTGTAAGAGAGTTCCCTTTTCTCCACACCCTCTCCAGCATTTATTGCTTGTTGACTTTTTGATCGCAGCCATTCTGACTGGTGTGAAATAGTGCCTCATCGTTTGATTTGCATTTCTCTGATAATGAGTGATGTTGGGCATCTTTTCATGTGTTTGTTAGCCATCTGTNTTTTTTTTTTTTTTTTTTTTTTTAACCACTGGGCAACCTAGGAAGCCCTCACAAGAATTTTACAGAAAAGTTAAAAACATAGTTCCATCTTGTCAATTTTTTCCTGTGTTTATTCTTTTGCCTAGATGCCCTTGTAAGGACAGAAAACTATGCACTATTTGGCTTTCCCATATCCTAATATTCTGAGGCTATTGTTTAAGTACTAAATAAATTCTTGCTGGGATGAACAAATCACTGAATTTACCACTGAGAGGCTTCTTTAAAAAGATCCTTTGAGCATCAACTCCTCTTGCAAATCAGAAAGGAAGCTCAGGAGGACTTGACTTCTATAGAAAAATGAGTTAGATGCAGATTCAGACCAAGTGTCATGGGACAATCACTGATTTTTCCTTTTTCCTATATTACTCATAAACTTTTTCTTTGGGTCCATACAAAAATTAACATAGCATTACACCAGCATAGGCTCTGCATCCCTTTAGAACAGACAATACATTCTAGCAGTAGTTATCTACTCTTCCTTTCTCTAACTTGCAGTCATTGAATATAAACATTCCCCCCGGGATCTTGAGAGTTATCACTGGCTCCCTATATGCCTCTGACCAGCTCCTGGCTCCAAACTGAGATGGCAAATCACCAAGAAACCTCAAATGAAAGATCTGAGGCCTTGAATGACATCTATGTACTTAAAAATCTAGAAGTTGCACATCGGGTATTCTAACAAGAGCAATGGAAATGGACATGGCTGTTTCTTGCACTGTTAAGTGCACTTGGGGAATTCTGGTACTCCCCTTTCAATCATCACGGTTCAGAACAGGCTAAGGCCACCACCATGCCATGTGACCAAGCCTGGCCAATTAGAGCATGACAGCACAGCAATAGGTTCAAAAACAGCATGTGGCTTAGCAACAATCAGAGATTGGCTGTGATACTGTTGGAACTTTAGGAAGAGATGTTTTCTTTCTGTTGGAGCTTCCAGAGGTGAGCAGGTAAAACTACCACAAAGAGCCTGAGAATAAAGGCAATGGAGAAGAAAGCAAACCCAAGAGGTAAAAATAGACCAGGGTTCAGTCAAGTCTAAAGCCATGCAACCCTTGGCCATTATGGTTACAAAAGCTTGACAAATTCCTTTTCTGCATTAAAAAACAATTTTCTTGACTTATGAAGGCAAGAGTTTGCTTGTGTGTGTGTGAGAGAGAGAGATGGTGCTTTTGAATGTGGAAGAAGATCAGAAAATTAAACTTTAAAAAATAAAACTACTCCAATATCCAAGTTTTTTCACAACACAAAAGAGAATTTCCCCACATGTTAGTTGCTCAGTTGTGTCTGATTTTTTCTGACCCTGCAGACTGTAGCCCATCAGGCTCCTCTGTCCATGGAATTCTCCAAGCAAGAATACTGGAGTGGGTAGCCATGTGCTTTTTCAAGGGATCTTCTCACCCAGGATTGAATCTGGTTCTCTTGCACTGCAGACAGATTCTTTACGGTCTGAGCCAACACACACAAACACATATTCATCTGGCATTGCAGCAAAAAGCACCTTGTTGCCTCACATTCTTTCAAGAGAGAACAGAAATAGGAAATGACAGTGAGTGGGAGAAAGAGAGATGGTTTAACTTTTCTAATCTAGGAAAGAAACGTATTAAAGCCAGCTCTAATGATCGCCTTTGGGGTAAAAAATGAAAAGGAAGTAAAAAGAAAACAAGTTAGTCAGTATCAAAAGATACAACTAATAAATCATTTCTGTAAGAACATACTCTTAGAACAGGCTGTGTGTGTGTTAGTCGCTCAGTAGTGTCTGACTTTTTGCGATCCCATGGATTATAACCCACCAGGCTCCTCTGTCCGTCGGATTCTTCAGGCAAGAATACTGGAGTGGATTGCCATTTCCTTCTCTAGAGGATCTTCCCAACCCAGGGACAGAACCCAGGTCTCCAGCATTGCAGGCAGATTCTTTACTGTTTGAGCTACAAGAAATCTACTTATTTTATGTATGAGCAGAATAGCCTACTCATGTATAAAATGCAGATTCATTTTCCTAAAGCAATACCAGCATCTCTCAAAATCTCCCTCAGGACACCAATATCTCCTCAGAACGGTTGACCTTTTAAACTCCAAAAGACTGGCAAAGATAAAATAAAAAGGAAATGTGATCCACTGACAAGCAGTCAGCAGCAGAGTTCTTTCTGGGATATTTCTGGGAAGGAATCAACATAGGTATCTTCCACTTTTTGAAAGTTCACTTTCTGCCACCTCACTTTTTATAAAAGATCTATATTAGTATCTGCTTTTGCTAATAGAATGAGGTCTGAAAAGGATTTTTGCATCTACAAACAAAGGTGAAAATCAAAATCAGCACATTTAAGACAGGGTTTGCAGTGAGCTCTTACAGAAACACCCTAAGCAGCAAGAATGGTCCTGCCAAGCTCCTTCCTGGGAACTACACTCTGCAACTCAGTATGAAGCCTTGAACTGTGCCTGTGAGCATCTGTGGTTTACCTCTATTTGTTTTGTGCATCCTGTTAGCAAGTTCTGTTTTAAGGTATTTGCTTCTTTGTTTGATGCCATTTCAGCTTATGAAAGGTTTCATAAGAATGTTCTACTTCTGGATAGCAGAGAAAAACCTGTATAAGAAATATCACTGGAAGACTGTTATATAAATAAATGCAAAACAACGATGTGAAGCTTAAATAATTAAAGTGGAATCTTATGACACAGTTGCTGTTTTGCCCCTGGAACGTGTCTTTCTTCATGAATGTGCCTAATATACAGTCACCCCATGTCCTTGGGGGTGATAACTACATTAATATCAGAAACATTCTGTCTAACACCCCTTTCAAGGTGTTCTTTTTAGCTATGGTTAAAAATTCCTCAAAATATCATTTATAAATATATTCTGTTGACAAGCTTCTCTCACATAAATTGTCTCCTTTGATCCAGTACATTTCCAGGTAGTGTTCTGGTATAAACCAGAATATTAGGTTCAAGAATTCAAGTAATTCAAATTAAAATTACACAGGAAAAATTCAAATGATCATATTCATCAGTGGTAGGATTTTATGATAGTGTGCTTCTTTTTAACAACAAAAGCTTTGGTTATTGCATTTATTTTTATGGTGAACTTTTGAATTTATATACCAACAGAAATATGACCCATATCTCCTAAAGTAATGCAAATACACTACAGGAGAACAGAGAAGGAGATACAACAACACATTACATTCAGTCCTTGTGCTTAGAGCAGAACAAAATGGTGAAACTGATTACTCAGAAAGAGGGACTGAATCTGAAATGACCAATAATTGAGTCATTTTTATATAAAAAGGTTTAGATAATATTTCATTTTATGTTTAATTTTCAAATAAAATACAACTTCTCCCTCATCTGATACATTTTTAAAAATCAAATTACCAATACTGCAAGGCAATGATGTTTGTTGTAGCTCTAGTTTTTCTGTATCAAGAAAAAAGTAAAAGGGATTTCATTAAATGTAATGTTGTTTTTTTTGGAGGTAGGGTATTTCAATAACAAAATAGGAGTATGACGTGTTTATAAAAATATCTCAGACTAAGAAAATCCTAGACAAGACTAATGAAGGATATTTTGCAATCTAATAATTCCCTTGAAACACAAAGTTCATACCAATGTATTATATTAAGCATCTCCCCACTAGTTACAAAATATCAAATGCTCCTGAATAGGTAAAGAAATTTAATAAACTAAACTGCAGTGGGCTTTCATCATATTTGAATAAATAAGGACAGTAGCTGACGAACTAAAGTACAGTAATCTTTGTATATTAAAAAGCAGAGACATTACTTTGCCAACAAAGGTCTGTCTAGTCAAGGCTATGGTTTTTCCTGTGGTCATGTATGGATGTGAGATTTGGACTGTGAAGAAAGCTGAGCACCAAAGAATTAATGCTTTTGAACTATGGTGTTGGAGAAGATTCTTGAGAGTCCCTTGGACTGCAAGGAGACCCAACTGGTCCATTCTGAAGGAGATCAGCCCTGGGTATTCTTTGGAAGGAATGATGCTAAAGCTGAAACTCCAGCTTTGGCCACCTCATGCAAAGAGTGGATTCATTGGAAAAGACTCTGATGCTGGGAGGGATTGGGGGCAGGTGGAGAAAGGGACGACAGAGGATGAGATGGCTGATGGCATCACTGACTCAAAGGACATGAGTTTGAGTGAACTCCGGGAGTTGGTGATGGACAGGGAGGCCTGGCATGCTGCAATTCATGGGGTCACAAAGAGTCAGACATGACTTAGCGACTGAACTGAACTGAACTGAATCTTTGTGTTCCCTCAGAAAAGCTACAAAAAACCTAGGAACAAGAAAAAGTACTTCCACAAAAACACATATGTTTGTAAAATATGGACCAGCATAGCATGATTAACAAGAAAATCCCCTGGAGGAAGAAATGGCAACCCACTCCAGTATTCTTGACTGGGAAATCCCATGGATAGAGGAGCTTGGCGGCCTACAATCCATGCGGTTGCAAAGAGTCAGACACGACTGAGAATCTAAACAACAGCAATAGCACGATTAAATGTATGTGTTTCAAAAAGTCTTAAGGGGAAAAAAGCTCACAGGTCTCCTCAAAGGAGCAGTTACAGCAGGTATAACGAAGGAAACCTGTTTTCGCTAGGATTTAAAGAAACCTTTATCTTTTTAATCCCTTTGTAATCAAACTTGTAACCTCTGGGGGAAGTGGGGGTAAAGGGTGGGGGGAGGGATGTAAAGAGTTAAGTACTCAGAGGTTACAGAAAGCCAAATGTCCTCCACAGTGAAAATACTCATTTTGATTGTGTGCACCTATAAGAGGAAGTTATAAGCTTGTAAGATTTGCTTTCTAATTAAATTTGAAGATTGAACACATTTCTGTTCTTGCCAAGGTCAGTCTTCAAATTCCTAGAGAGAAGTTAGAAGATACCTGCAGCTCGGTGAGATAGTGATCTTTGTCAATTTGATTTAAACCTTCAATAATCTTGCTTAGTTTCCACTCTTTCTGATACTCTGAGGAGTACACTGGTATCTCAGAGGGAAAAAATGGAAATTGCTGCAGAAAACCAACTGTGATTAGGGATGAACATCATTGTCCCCTTAATCCACAAGAGTATTATTTAGTGTGTATTTCACTTATTTCTTTATAGAACAGAGTCAGGTTCCTAACTTTTCATTTTCTTGGCTAACCTTAGTCTAGGATATAGCTTAAACACAGTTCTTCCCAATAATATGCTTCCTAGCTTCTAAATGGCAATGGAGGTTAGTGAAGTTTACCATAGGGGAAAAAAAGGATAGTGGTGGAGACAATTTAGATCATTCCGTTGAGCATATAAGGATAAAATTTAGAACACAAAACACATACTTCTAATTTATAAGCCAATGGATACTGTGATGAGGAAAACTAAAAAATTATTTTAAAACACAAAAGATAAATAATTTTCCAGGCTAAAATTACATAGTGTGTTAGTGTTAGTCATTCAGTTGTGCCTGGCTCTTTGCAACCCTATGGACTGCAGCCCACAAGGCTCCTCTGTCCATGAGATTTTCCAGGCAAGGATACTGGAGTAGGTTGCCATTACTCTAATACTCAAAACTCGGACTTTCTCATCACTGTTCTAAGCACTGTTCTCACCACAGACCTGAAACTATCTCTGGGGAGTAGTTTTGGCTTACTGCAGGCATTGGCCTTGGCTTATTTTGGAAGAAAGTATAATGGGCTTCTACTCAGGCATATCTCCTGCTCCGATGCCTCAATTTGAGGGACTGAGTGTCATTCCTCCCAGGCTACAGTTTAAAATGCAGCACAGCTCGTAATACAGAACTAAGGATATTTCAAACCCACTGATTATTAGTAATACTCATTGCTAATACTTATTGAGCTACTACTATGTGCTATCAGTTTGCTGAGCTCTTTGATCCACTGCCCACTGAGCCCTCCAATACTCTATGGAGAAAAATACTATTAGTTTCCTCTTTTCATCATCCCTTTCTTAATTTATCTGAATCATCAAAGGCTAAAAGGTCTTATATCCATCTGAATATATGCTATCCTCTGTACCTCTCTTATGTACTATCTAAGTACAACACTGTTTCCCAGTATTCTGTGTCTCAGTCTTAACTCTACTGTTGCTGCAAGAGCCTTCAAGGCATGTACAATCAGAGTTTCATAGGACACAAAACTCTAAATACTTGTTTATGGATGGTGTTTATTATCTCTTTTCCTTTCAAGGTAATTATATAAGTTTTTCTCAGTACATTTTTTTGTACAATTACTCACTGCATAAAATCCACATATCTATCTGGAAACATTTTTCCAGTTCTTTAAGAGGCTATATTTTTATCAATTTCTGGAAAGGATTATCAACTTTAAAGATTTCATTTAGCCACAAGATAACTGAGAATAGCAAGAACTCAAGATGGATTTTCTGATACAAAGAAGTACAAAATTGCTAAATTAGATGCAAATATATCTTAACTAGAAAGCTCAACCCAAAACTAAAGATCTACTCTTATGAGAATTTAGTGGTAAGAAATGAAATTATAAAAGGTGATGAAGAAGATAGTAAAGGTTTATCCAAGGGAGCGTTCACATTTAAATTAGAAACCAAAATAACAACAAAAAATAAAAGCACTGGGAAGAAAGCAAAAAACTCTACACTAAAAAGAGAAAGGCTTTATGGAAAATAAAAACTATGAACATTGAAAACAAGGGATAAAACACTTCTGTGTCACACATTAAAAAAAAAATAGGGGCCTGCCAGAGGCTGAAGAAGCAGGGGGTCAGACTCCAAAAGAGAACACATCTGACCACAAGGCTGACAGCACTGACAATAATAAATAAGAAGGGAGGCCTTGGTTTTAGGAGATGACACTCTTGACAGAAAATAATCAAAAGAATGCTACACTCTTGACAGTTTGGTAATATTTGAAGATTTACTACACAGCAGAGAAGCAGACAGCCAGGGGTGTGCAGAGACCGACAATGCCCTCACCGACAGCACCCACACCGACAGCAAGAGAGAAAGTGGGGGCACCAGATGCCCAATGGGCCAGCGATCACTTCAGGAGTTCCATCTCCCTCCAGGTATTTGTACTCCTCTAAAAACAAGGGGTTTGTTTTTTAAAGAGTTTAGTCACAAGTGCATTTATATAATCTATCTTCTGAGTCTCTTTGAGGGGAAGAAAACCAGAAGATAGGCTGAGAGGAGGTAAAATGAGGACTGACTCCTGCAAGTCTGGACCTGTTGCCCCTTTCAAAACAGAGGATGGGTGGGGTGAGAGGCAGCCGGAGCAGGCAGAGTACAAACCAAGTTAGGGATCAGCCCAACTGTGCAACTGCCTTCGCTGCTGCACCAGGACCTGAAAAGGAAAAAATCACATCCCTGACACATTTTCTCACCAAAATGCATTTGTATCTGCTCGCCAGCTCTGAGACAGAGTACCACATATTGAAACCAGTTCCATGTTCCCATTCTTTATATATTATTGTCCTGTAACAATAAAAGCTGACTCTTACTTAATGAGGAAAGGCCAGAAATATTGACAGTAAACTCAGGAATAAGAAGTGTATGTCCACTATTGCCATCCCTGTTTACTTAACGTTGCCTTGGTAGCGTAACCCAGCTCAGTTAAGACAAAGCAAACAGAGGCATGGGAATTAGAAAAGAAGAGGCAGGATTCTGTCACACTGCAAATAAGCATCTTGAAGACCAAATAATGAAAAAACTACTGCAAAGAATAAGAAAAGTGTAAACGTGTTAGTCGCTCAGCTGTGTCTGACTCTTTGCGACCCCATGGAATGTAGCCCTCCAGGTTCCTCTGTCCATGGAATTCTCCAACCAAGAACACTGGAGAGGGTTGCCATTCCCATCTACAGGGGATCTTCCTGACCCAGGGATTGAACCTGTGTCTCCTACATTGCAGGCAGATTCTTTACCATCTGAGCCACAAAGGAAGCCCCCAAAATAAGAAATACCAGTAAATTAGAAAATTTATGAATTAACATACAGAAAATAATAGCCTTCAGTGTTGTTGCTGTCATTTGGTTGCCCATTTGTGTCCAACTCTTTGCGACCCCATGGACTGCAGCACGCCAGGCCTCCCTGTCCCTCACCATATCCCACTGTTTGCCCAAGTTCATGTACATAGAATCGGTGATGCCATCCAGCCATCTCATCCTCTGACACCCTCTTCTCCTTCTGCCCTCAATCTTTCCCAGCATCAGGAACTTTTCTAATGAGTCTTCTTTTTCCATCAGATGACCAAAATACTGTAGCTTCAACTTCAGCATCAGTCCTTCCAATGAATATTCAGGGTTGATCTCCCTTAAGATTAACTAGTTTGATCTCCTTGCTGTCGAAGGGACTTTCAGGAGTCTTCTTCAGCACTACAGTTTAAATGTTTTAATTCTTTGGCATTCTGCCTTCTTTACGGTCCACCTCTCACAACACTATGAGACCACTGGGAAGATCATAGCCTTGACTATACTTTGTCGACAGAATAATCTCTGCTTTTCAACACACTGTCTAGGTTTGTCATCACTTTCCTACCAAGAAGCAACTGTCTTCTGATTCTATGGCTGCAGTCACTACCTGCAGTGATTTTAGAGCCCAAGAAGAGGAAAGCTGTCACTACTTCCACTGTTTTGGCATGCAGTAATGTGGTTGGATGACGTGATCTTAATTTTTCTTTTAATACTTTTTATTCTTAAGTCAGCTCTCTCACTCTCCTCCTTCAACCTCCATCAAGAGGCTCTTTAGTTCCTCTTCACTTTCTGCCATTAGCGTAGTATCATCCACATATCTAAGGTTGTGGATGTTTCTCCTGCCTATCTTGATTCCAGCTTGTAACTCATCCAGCCTGGCATTTCTCATGATATACTCAGAATATAGGTTAAACAAACAGGGTGACAGCAGACAGCCCTGTCATGCTCCTTTCTTGATTTTGAACCAATCAGTTGTTTCATACAGTGTTCTAACTGCTGCTTCTTTACCTACATATGGGTTTCTCAGAAGATAGGTAAGATAGTCTGGTATTCCATCTCTATGATCCACACAGTCAAAGGCTTTAGCGAAGTTGACGAAACAAAGATAAATGATTTTTCTGAAATTCCCTCACTTTCTTTATAATCCAGCAAATGCTGGCAACTTGACATTTAGTTCTGTTTCCTTTTCTAAATCCAGCTTGAACATCTGGAAGTTCTTGGTTCACATAATGCTGAAGCCCTGCAAGCAAGATTTTAAGCATGACCTTACTAGCATGGGAGTGGAGTGCAATTGCCCAATGGTTAGCACATTCTTTGGTACAACCCTTTTAGGGAATTGGGATGAAGATAGACCATTTCCAGTGTGGCCACTGCTGGATCTTCCAGACTTGCTGACATAATGAATGCAAAACCTCGATGACCTCAGCCTTTAGCCTTCATACATACAAACAAAAATACTCTTAAAAGACAAACACTTTTAAAATCTCAAGGAATAAAAGTCATGACTTACATAGCAATAAAAAAGACAAACTACTTGGAAATGTGGACATTTTACATAAGAAAAATATTTAAACACTCCTTAAAGATCAAAAAACAAACTTGAAAGAACAGAAAGAAATGATCTATTCTTGGGTAGAAATATACAGTATTATAACAATGTCAATTCTCCCTAATTTATATTGACCCCCATGAAATACTACCAGATTGGCTTTCTTCTTCTGGAGCTAGACAATTTCATGAAGGTGAGATCAGTACACGCATTATATATACAGACCAGATGACCATAAAAAAAGTCCAGAAACCAGATGCAAATACATGTAAAACTCTATGTACTTTTCTTTTCTTTATTATATTAATATGACCTGAATTTGAAATAAGCAAGAATCACTGACATTAACTGAAACACATTATATATAAAAAATTCATGAATTCATAATGATATGCAATAATAAAGGTGACAGGAAAGAGGGAAAAAAATACACTCCCACCACTACCACCACCCATTAATTATCATTAGAAATTTCAAGGAAACTCCTTCTTCTAAAAGTTATCAATTCCAGCTTTTCTATATGAACTCTAGAGTACCTGGGTAGCCCTAGTAAGTGAGGAAAAATCTTCATTTACAGAAGAAAATCAACTGATAAATACAGACAAAGGAGAACATGAGCATACATAACTATTTTGTAACATCTAAGAAAATAACTGATTCAGGAAAAGGTAAATGAATGAAACTATTAGATTAACAGTGATGGGAAATTTTAGATGAAGAGTAACAGAGGCAGCATCTGAACCAGTCATATGTTGTCAATCATATGTTATATACCTCCAGAAGTGATACAATATGAAACAAATGGCCTATGAAGCATTTCATTAAAAAAAAAAAATTGAAATCTAATTGAGTTTTATAAGCTGCTTTTCTGCTTATAAGAAAGATGAAGTAGTGAGAATCAAATTAAATAACAAAAAAAAGAAGGAATAAGAAAATAAAATAAGAAAAATAAGAAAAAAAGGTTTTCAGTTTCCTCAACCAAACAATAAAATTAATAAAATAAATATGTGGGAGAGAGGCCAGTCTTGACTAAAAGAAGAGTCAGAATAGAGGGCACATTTAAAGATTCTCAAGGTCCTCAGCAGTTGCTGTTGTTAAGGCATCTCTGTATACCTTTTTGAATGGTTAAATAATAACATAAAGTACTGAAAACAGCAATTGTGACTAAGATGTAGAGCAACCAGAACTTTTATACGTTGCTTTGGGAAATACAAAATGGTACAGCCACTCTGGAAAATAGTTTGTAATGTTGAATAACGCTAATAATATACTTACCATGTGACCCAGCAAACCTAGGTAAATACTCCTAGGTGTTTCCTGCAAAAAAAAAAAGACATGTGTGTATGTGTGCTAAGGCCCTTCAGTTGTGTCTGACTCTGCAACCCTATGAACTGTAGCCACCAGGCTCCTCTGTCCATGAGATTCCCCAGGCAAGAATACTGGAGTGGGTGGCCATTTCCTCCTCCAGGGGATCTTCCCAACCCAGGGATGGAACCTGTGTCTCCTGTGGCTCCTGCACTGCAAGTGAATGGATTCTTTATCGCTGAGCCACTTGGGAAGCCCCGAGAAAACACACATATACACACAAAACCTATTGCAAATGTTTATATTAAGATTTATTCATGATCACCCAAAATAATCCAAATGACAAAACATTCTAAATGTCTATCAACTTGTGACTGGATAAATAAACTGTGGCAACACCCATCATCCATATGATGGAATAATGCTCAGCAATGGAAAAAGAACAGCTACTGATAAAGGGATAGAGAAGGAAGTGGCAACCCACTCCAGTACTCTTGCCTGGACAATCCCATGGACAGAGAAGCCTGGTGGGCTATGGTCCATAGCGTTGCAAAGAGTCAGACAGGACTGAAGCAACTTAGCACTGAGAAAGGGAACAACACGACCAATTGCAGAGTAATTATGCTAAGTGAAAGGAGCTAGACTCAAAAGGATATACACTGCATGATCAACTCATAGGATATTCTGGAAAAGAAAAAACTGTGGGGATAGATAAAAATATCATTTGCTTCAAGGAACTATGATAACAGGGAGGGAATAGAATAAAAGGAGCATGACAGACCTTCTTGATTATACTGGTGGTTATACAGATAGATTTGTCAAAATCCATAAGAATGCACACCTAAACGAAGCAAAATTTCCTGAGTATAAATTACATCTCAATAAACCTGACCTTTAAAAGAGAGAGAAAGAGAGTGAGAGAGAAAGGAAGAATAGCCTAGGAGACATGACCACAGATACAATCCATGGAATTTATTTGGATTCTGATCAAACAAATAACTATGAAAATATATATTTTCAAGCAAACTGGAACACTTAATTTTGACTTGAATATTAGCTACAACCAATAAATTTACACTTTTCTAGATGGGGCAATGACGGAAAAGGCAACGGCACCCCACTCCAGTACTCTTGCCTGGAAAATCCCATGGACAGAGGAGCCTAGTAGGCTGCAGTCCATGGGGTCGCTTGGAGTCAGACACGACTGAGCGACTTCACTTTCACTTTTCACTTTCATGCATTGGAAAAGGAAATGGCAACCCACTCCAGTGTTCTTACTTGGAGAATCCCAGGGACGGCGGAGCCTGGTGGGGTGCCGTCTATGGGGTTGCGCAGAGTCGGACACGACTGAAGCAACTTAGCAGATGGGGCAATAACATCATGGTTATGTCCTTTTAAAGCCCATATTTCATACTTTTAAGAAATGTATATGATAGCATGCTGGGGTAAAATGATATGCTTTATATATCATTCAGAAAAAAGATACAAGAAACACGAAAGAGTCACATTTTAAAACTAGCAACATTTGTATTACTGGTCGCTAGAAGTCAGACACGACTGAGTGACTTCACTTTCACTTTTCACTTTCACGCACTGGAGAAGGAAATGGCAACCCACTCCAGTGTTCTTGCCTGGAGAATCCCAGCCTGGTGGGCTGCCGTCTATGGGGTCGCACAGAGTTGGACACGACTGAAGTGACCTAGCAGCAGCAGCAGCAGCACTCAGGAAAGGACTATGACAGTTTATTACAAAAAAGAAAGCTAGTCATATAAGCAACTTTATTTTGTATATGCTTGAAAATGTTTATAATTCAACATTAAAATAATCATAGTAAATATTTGTTCAGCATTTATCCCAAGTCTACAAAATGTTTTAACTACTTTACATGTCAACACAGTTAACGCTCATCACAAAGCTAAGTATAATTATAATCCCCATTTTATACATGAGAAGACTAAGATATTCTAAAGATGAAAACACTTCTCAAAATGAAGTAGCCAGTAGCAGGCAAGCAGGCTCAGTCAACATTCTTAACCATTCCTAAGTCACAACATAGGTTACAAAGTTTGCTTATAGTCTGGCTATATTATTCCTCTTAATTTGGTTATCATGTTGACACATTCGGCTATATATCTTCATGCTGATCACTTTTTTAATTCTGTAATTTCACACTAAAGTAGAGAAACCATACCATCTGTAATTCTCTAAATTGTAGCAACATACCTAGTTAAATGTGGAAGAAACAAAGTGTGAAAGTTAATTTGTATATCATTTGGAATAAGATAAATCCATTTGAATCACTATATATATATATATATATATATATATATTGCCAGAAGAATGATTTAGTAAACGATAAAATTGATTACTCCATTGGTTCCTTTTCAGTTTCATACACATACCTTCAATTCGATTTCTATTACTGAAACAAAGAAGCGTTCTACACCATAAAACTATCCTGAACACGCTCATGAATAAGTAAGATGTTTCTGTACAGATATGGCTAATCACTCTCAGGTGAAAAAATGGGAAATGAAAGGATTCGTCAACTTACAGACTTTCACTTCTCTCTGTCTTTTCTATCCCTGAGAAAAATTAGAAACTCTGAAATCTAGCAAAATCAAAATCATAGCAAAAACTAAGGTTTCTCTTTCCGGATTCATCTCCACTGACAGGAAGTTAAAAATAACACAGGGTTGTATGTGTGATCCTTCTCTGAGGTACATCTCCGAGAGGAATATTTAAAAACAAGATTATGCAAGGATTTAATTTGCACATGAAAGTTTAACCAAGACACACTGATCTATGGAATAATTTAGGGCAATCCTAATAGCACTTTGCTTTTCAGAGGGGCTATCAAAAAGTTACTTTTTGACACAAAAGTGAATACTGTGGGAAAATAAATCACTTGGCATCAAAACTCAAAGCTATGAAGGAATTTTATTTCAATGGAGGTTTCTGATTTTTTTCCTCATACTTACATATTAATACTACCCATTCATCAGAAAAAACACTCTAAGAAAATATTATCTAATTCAGATTATATAAATTAGCCAATATGTAGTTTTTTTTTCACGTAAGAAAAAACGATATATTTAAGAATGAATCATCTTCAAAAATTGTATTAGATCTCTCCTTTGTATCCATGATCATTTTAAAGGGAAAAATCAGTCACCTTTTGTATTAATTTTTTATTACTGCTCTAACAGATTACTACAAATTGAGTGGGTCAAGCAAACACAAATTTATAATCTTAAAGTACTGTAGGTCAGAATACCAAAATGAGTCTCAACAGACAAAAATCAAGATGTCAGCAGAGTTGCATCCTTTTCAGAGGCTATAAAAAAGAATCTGCATCTTTGTCCATTAGGGTTGTTACCTGAATCTAGTTACTAGAGGTTGCAGAACTGTCTGTGGCTTCTTGATGGCAATCAGCTGTGGGCCATCTCCAGCTTTAAATGCCACTGCACTCCCTGGCTCATAGCTCCTTTTCTCATTTTCTAAGCCAGAACTGGCAGATGGAGTCCATTTCACATTGTATCTCTTTGACTTTCTTCTGTCATTACATTTCTCTCTTTAGACAACCTTCTCTACTTTTAAGAACTCATGTGATTAGATTGGACCCACCCACATAATCCTGGATTATTTCTCCAACTCATGATCTCTAAACTTAATCATGGGCTTCCCAGGTGGCACCAGTGGTAAGGAACCCCCCTGCCAATGCAGGAGATGTAGGAGATGCTGGTTCAATCCCTGGGTCAGGAAGAACCCCTGAAGGAGGGCATGGCAACTTACTCTAGTATTCTTGTCTGGAAAATCCCACCAACAGAGAAGCCTGGCTACAGTCTAGCAGGTCACAAAGAGTTGGACATGACTGAGCGACTGAGCACTCCCGCACGCATGCCGCCCTTATAAAATTTCATGTAAGCACAGAGGAGACAATTGCTTCAGTTGATTCTCATCTGTATGCTATATAAAGGTACAGTTGCCACTAGTTTTCTTGAAATACTAAAATTATTGCTAAATTCACTGTCCGCTAGGATTCTCACAAACCAGTATGGAAAAATATTTCACAGCTGCCAGTATTCAATCCCTCTGGCATCCCTGCAAATCAAAACATCAGTTATAAAGTGTAATAAATCAGTTTCTTCTCTGAGAGGAACAGCAGCCAAAAATTAGATTAGTTGTGTGTTCCTAAAATTCACATCCCTGGGAAACTGCCAAAGTCGTTGTATATAAAACTCCATTATCATAGTGGTATTTTTCTCCCTCTAGAGGTGAGAGGGTGAAACTATTTTTCATTTCTGCCTAATTTTTGTTACTTAGATATTTTCTTGTCGGCATTCCATCCCATATCCTTTTTACTTTTCCAAAACAGATTTATTTAATGATGCCTGGGAGTCAGGCATAACACTGGAATTTCAGTTTAGTTCAGTTCAGTTCAGTCACTCAGTTGTGTCTGACTCTTTGTGACCCCATGCTCAAGAATTTGGGATTTGCTAAAACCAAAGATAAGATAAAGATATTTCATGAATGTCTCAAAAAAGATGCAGAGTGACTGGTGGATTTCTAGTTTCTCCATCTTTTTGTTTAGCTTTTTATTTTATATTGTAGTATAGCCAGTTAAAAATGTTTGAACAGTTTCAGGTAAATGGCAAAGCAACAGAGCATTACATATACATGCACTTATTTTCCCCAAACTCCCTCCCATCCAGGCTGCCACATAACCTTGAGCAGAGTTGCATGGGCTATACAGTAAGTATTTGGTGGTTATCTATTTTTAAATATAGCAGTGTGTACATGTCCATCCCTAACTCCCCAATTATCCCTTCTCCTCATTCTTTCCCTGACCAGTAACGGTAAGTTCATTCTCTGTGAGTCTGCTTCTGTGTTGTATATAAGTTCACTTGTATAATTTCTTTTTAGATTCTGCATATAAGGGATATCATATGATATGAAATTTCTCCATCTTTGACATCAATAAGCAAAATCTCAACCTGAGATGGGATAGCTATAATGGATCTCTCTTGACCCCAGGTATAGTTCAAACCTACTTGTGCCTTTCCTGTGTTAATGGCAATTTCTGTAGTAACATCTAAGAGCAGAGCATTTGCCATTAAATTCTTTGTGTTCTGTGTCAGATGGCCCACAAGCTTGTGGGAACTCTGCTCAGAAGACATATCCTTCTTTTGTGATAAAGAACATCCGATATTTGGAAATTAAACCATATTGTCCTGATTCTATCCCCAAACAAATAGGTTTCTACTTTAAAAGTCAAAGCAACCCAAACATTTAATTTGATGACAAAGAGGGAACTGAAGAAAAATTATAAAAAAACTGACCCACTGGTGGAGGAGTTCAGATGTCTCAGAAGCCCTTTAGACAAAGGATTAAATCTTTAATGAGGCCTTGAAAAGAAGAGTGAACTTCTGTCACCAAGAGGGAAATCCATGGCCTCGAGACATACCAGCATTATTACATATGGTTTCCAACCTGGCCTGGTGCCTGATTACAAAATGAAGAGAATCCTAAGAAGAAAATAAAATATAGGGAACAAAAAGAAAAAACAGAATCAAAGTAAAGTACAACAAATAATATTAGTAGTGATGTCAAACATGACAGGACACCCAAATAAAATGAACGTAGGCTACAATAATTATTAAAAAGCAGAGATTAAAAAGTGAAAGTTGGGACTGACATACACACTACTATATTTAAAATAGAGAACCAACAAGTACCTATTATATAGCACGGTAGGTGAATATTCTGCTAAATATTCTGTAAAAATTTAAGGGAAAAGAATAGATACATGTATATGTATAATCAAATCACTCTGCTGTACACCCAAAACTAACACAACATTGTTACTCAACTTAACAGCTCAACTATACTCCAATATAAAATAAAAATAATTTTAAAAAGTGAAAGTGAACTCGCTCAGTCATGTCCAACTCTTTGCGACCCCATGGACTGTAGCCTACCACGCTCCTCCGTTCATGAGATTTTCCAGGCAAGAGTACTGGGGTAGGTTGCCATTTCCCTCTCTAGAGGATCTTCCCAACCCAGGGGTCAAACCCAGGTCTCCTACTTTGTAGGCAGACACTTTACCATCTGAATAAAAAAAGATTATGCCAAAAAACCAGAGATAATCAGTGTCGCTCTTAAATGCATAGATACATACCATATACAGAAGACATATCTAAATCACAAAAAGACTGAAAGGAAAGAAAATACATACCACTTGGGAAGATTAGATACAATTCTTATCTGGATAGGTATTAAGAGTTAATATAACCTAGCAATTAAGACAGAATGTACTGACTTGGAGATTGTACAAAAAACCAGGGCAGAAGAGAGAGTTTACAAACAGATCTATATGGGAAGTCACTGTAGACAGAGGGTTTGTGGCAGGTGAGCTTGAAAACACAGACTACAGATGCTACTGGGACAACTGGTCATTTAACCACACTATGAAAAACATCATTAGATTCGTACCTGACACATAGATTAAAAATATTTTCCAGACAAATGATAGATCTGAATATAAAATGGAAAAAATTAAACTAAAAAGAAAACATCAGCGAATATTTTTCTGTCTTTAAGATTAGAATTCCTAAAAAAGATACCCTCCGCTAAAAAAATCCAAAACATGCAAGTTAAAACAATGATAAATTATAGTGGTGTCAAAAGGCCCCATTAAATCAAAGAAATAACAAAAAACATTTAAACTTTATGCAACTGACAAAGGAATATTATTTTGAAATTACAACGAAGCCCACATACTAATAAGAAAAAGACAGATGGTCTAATAGAAAAAAAGGCAAAAATATCTAAACAGGAAAGTTAAAAAGCAAAATAACAATGAAATATGTACTTCTATTTATGGAGCTACTGAGTATTGCAGTATTCTTCACTTATTTACAATTTTCATTCAGCTGTTGGGCTGTCTAGGCCCACTACTACAGGTAAGGATTTCCACATGGTAGCTACTCATACCTCAATAACCACTCCTGATTAAAGGCAGTGATGACATTAGCTTACTAAAGTATCATTTAAATAATCTATTCAAACATTTTCCACTTACATTTATCAAATGAATTTATAAAATGTTACTTATATTAAAGTATCAGATAAAAAGGACACAATATCACCTTAAACGTAGGGACTGAATTAAACATAGACTCTCTCATTTTTAGAACAGCAAATGTATTCAGTTCTGAGTGACTGCATGAAGTAAAACTGTCATAAACACATGCAGAGTGCCAACACTATGAAATTGGTAACATCTTAAAATATCACTTACCTTTATACACCTGACCTAATTGGATTTCAAAATCATGGGGGGGAAAGTATAACGCTAAAGCACCAATGTAATTAATATTGCAAATTAAATTTTAGACTATCTACAAAAAATGATTTAGAAAGGATGAAGGTAATTCTTCTAATCAAAAATATGACATGATTTTTTATAATTTTTTCAAGCTTGAAATAATTTGTAATAGTTTTCCTATAGCTTGAAAAGACAAAAGTAACCAGTACCTTGATATACCATTGCAAAATAACCTTAAATAACATTTCTAAATGAAAGGTATGTCTTTGATATGAATCTATATTTTCACAAAACTCGGCTAAATAAAGACATCTTATTTAAATTCCTAACTACATTTTGATGTCATTAAATATCATTTAATAGAGTACTGAAAAATTTTATCTAAAAACAAATTAATGAAATTAAACTAAAAATGCAACATTGCTTCAAAGAATTAAGACAGCATTAAACATTCTGAAAGTACCTAGGGGTGTTAAACAACATTCTACAATGGAGTCAAATTATAAGAACTTACAGGTGACCATGCTATCTTAATGCTATGTAAAACACATGCCGTAAGCATGTGAACTTTGGTTCACATAGAAATATTTGATATGCACTAAGATCAAAAGGAAAATAATGAACTCAAAGAAACCTTAAAATGTAAAACCAACATGAAGAACTTGACTACAAACTGGCATACTCATATTCTCAAATGAGTAAACTTAAGTAAAATTAAGTTAAAGTGGAAGTCATATTTCATGTTTTTAGTAGACATTTTTTTCTAAATGATGCATAAAAAATAACATCATTTAAGAAAACAAGGCAATCTCTGAACTTTTCCATTTATGAATGACTCTAATTTATTTTAATACCATGTTTAAATTCACCAGGCTTTTAATTTAGACTCTATAAATAACTGACCCACATATTTTATGACATGCTCAATACCTAGTGAAGCTGTAGCTTCAAGAATAAGAGAAAAGCAAACACTAAAAATGAATGATATCATCTATCAGTGAGCATGCACACCCCACAAATTTAATCTCAGATATACTAATACCTGGTCTTATGAACAACACATAAATATATGAACCTTGACTGACAAAATGATGAAATTCTTGTTCTAGGCTCTTCAGATGGAATTAAACTAAAATAAAAGACATACCCTTTTTAAAGTAATGTGGGTGCTTTTTATGTTTCCTAACTAATATAAATCACAGATATTTTTAGCATGTTTAGTTTAAAAAATTTTATACACCTGTGTAGCTTCCACCTAAAATAAAACAGTAAAAAATAGAGAAAATGTTCATCTCCCCTACAATCCCCTCTACTTCCTTCTATTTAATTCTACTCCTCCCAAACTCAGATAAATGTGGTTGATATTTTTAACAAAGCAAATAGAACTATGTATGTAGATATCTCAATCAGCAATTGTATTGAATTGAAATCACCATTACTAACAAATTTTTAATCTCATTTATAAGTGTTTTCAGGACCTGAATAGTTTTACACAAACTCTCATCTTTTAAATGTTTGATTATTGAGAAAAAAATTCCCAAAGTCATTCATAAATAAGTCCTAAAAAAAAAAAAAAAAGATAATTACAGAGAAGAAAAAGGAGGTAACATAGTCCAGATACCCAAGTGCCAAGCACTGAGCTAACCATTTTAGACCAATGCTCACATGTGCTGTTCATAGCAATCTTAAGAGACAGTTATGATTATCCTTATTCTGGAAATGAAGAATCTGAGATTCAACAATATGAAGTAATTTAGCCAGGATTCCTCATTTGTAGACCCAGGATTCAAGTTCAGATTTTTCCTCCAAAACTACACTCCAAGGAGACACTATGCAGTGGTTAATACTCTTTGGAGTGAAAAACGAAGCCTCAGGACTTCCTTTCACTCTCTCCAGGCTCTCAGTACACTTACCCACTGCGTGGTGATGGGAGGCAAGCCAGGCAGCAACGGAAGTCTAAGGAGATTGACGGTGCTGGTCCTGGGAAAAGTCAGACTGACTTGAAGCAGTTCATGAAAAATGGACGTCTGGGAGCAAACCAGAGCAGCAGAGCCATCTTCCTGGAGTTGGCTGGATCATCCATAGGCTGGTGAGGAATTCCACCCCACTCTCTCCAGTCGACTACATGACCAAAGGTATGACGGTGCTTGTAGGACTTCAAGCGACCCTTCATATTCCTTGGGGAAATGACTCAAACCAGGTCAACAGAGACAAGATGATGACAGTTGACAACCTCAGTCACCCATGGCAGCCCAGAGAATGATGACAATGCCAAGTTTCTGTTTTGTTTTTCCAATATTTTTCTGCTATGAGGGCACAGTAGGCAGATGGAGGCACATGACAGGCATGGTAATTTCAACTGGGTGAATCAGTAAAACTATTTCCTTGAGAACAGATAAACTCAAAGAGTTGAGGGCTTTCCATCATAAGAAGATATTTTGCTTTGCAGAATATCTAACAAAATATTTCTAAGTATAACACTGAAACTTACTATGTTCCTTTCAAAATGTAGGTAATCAAAGATAAAAAGGAAATGTTGGTTTTTTCATGCTTCCTTCCAGAATATGACATCAATGCTTTCTTATTTCCTCAAGAGAATCTGACCAGATGGTATGGAAGGTAGATCACCAAATCCTTATAGAATCTCTGAGCATTTCTGAAACGTGATTATCAATATCCAGGTTTTCAGCAATCTCATCATAATTCTCTTCTTAAATGAGAGAGACTTGCTTGAGGAGAAAGTGCAAACAGTGAGCACCAGAGCTTATTTCCTAGAAGTTGAAGGGGATCTTCACTAATTAAAGGACATCCAAAAATTCCTGACTGGATGTTGCTGTTAACAATGCCAAAACCAGCTGCAGAAACTCATACACCAGTGTCTCATAGTACTATCAACATGGAAACACCTGCCTTATCTTCTGATACGTGCCAGGTACTACTATTCATGACAACTTTAAGCATCAAATGCTACTGTGATACACAAAAGACTTTCAATTCTAGTATTAATATCTTTTCACATTTTTAATGGCTTTCTGTTTCATTTCTCAAGACAAGTGTTTAAAACAAGAAGTAGAAAAATCTTGGTTCTATGCTTAACTTCTTGGGAACAGTCCTTTATCTGCAGACTTTGGTTTATCACTGAAATCTGTTGATCAACCCAGTGCCAATATTTGCAGAGTGCAGGCTTTGATCAGTTTCACCGTAGCTATGATAAGTTAAGTGTAATTTCCTCAGTTCAGTTCAGTCATTCAGTCGTGTTCGGCTTTGCAACCCCATGGACTGCAGCATACCAGGCCGCCCTGCCCATCACCAACTCCCAGAGCTTGCTCAAACTCATGTCCATCGAGGGCTGATGCCATCCAACCATCTCATCCTCTGTTGTCCCCTTCTCCTACCTTCAACCTTTCCCAGCATCAGGGTCTTTTCAAATGAGTCAGCTCTCCGCATCAGGTGGATAAAGTATTGGAGTTTCAGCTTCAGCATCAGTCCTTCCAATGAATATTCAGGATTGATTTCCTTTAGGATTGACTGGTTGGATCTCCTTGCAGTCCAAGGGACTCCCAAGAGTATTCTCCAACAACACAGTTCAAAAGCATCAATTCTTTGGCACTCAGTTTTCTTTATGGTCCAACCATCACATCCATATATGACTACTGGAAACCCCATAGCTTTGAGAATAAAGAACTTTGTTGGCAAAGTAAAGTCTCTGCTAGGTAATTTCCTAGCAGACCTCAAACTAGGTAAATTTCAATGTTTCCACTTCTCTGTTGGTGCTAACTCTTGGCATCCTTACATATTTGTAACTTTGTAGGTGTGAGTTAAGGACAAGCAAAACAAGAAAGATTAAGTTATCTTTCCTCTGCCTTACATCTCTTACCTACCTTTATGGTGGCCTCCTACTTTGAAAGGGGTATTGCAAAAAAGATTAATGTAAGGAATGGCTTTCCATAAGTTTAGATAATTTATCCTTTATGTTTTTTAAATTGCTTTTACACCCAACACTCATCTTGTTTTTAAATTCAGGGGTTTCTGAAGACAATGTTCTTAAGGTTTTAATGTTTACACAATGATTTCTGGTGTGATGCTAACGAAGAGTTTGCAAGTAGTACCAAAGAGCAAAAAGTACATGAACATTATGAATCTACATAATGTTCTGATCAAAAGGAAAGAGTGAAAAAGAATTTGCCTTTCTCATATTTAATTATCATGTAGTTAATATGCCATATGAAGAACATTCTGGCCATAATAGCAGCTAAAACCGACAAGCAACTTCATAATAGAACTGGCTAAATAAAAACATACTTTCCATAAATATTTTTAGAAATGGAAAATTAAATATCACTATATTTTAATAGGCTTCCCTGGTGGCTCAAGTGGTAAAGCACCTGTCTGCAATGCAGGAAATCCAGGTTCAATCTCTGGGTTGGGAAGATCCCCTGGAGAAGGAAATGGCAGCCCACTCCAATACTCTTGCTAAACTTCTTAGTATCAGAGACTTCTATAGTGTTAAGAGACATAAGGTAAAATATATTGACCTTGTAATTTTTTTTAAATAAGGAAACTAAAACAGAGAACAATAAGGAGTCAAAACTGGATATAAAATCCATATTACTACTCCAAGTGTGAGCTGCTCTCCAAGTTTTCTGGGAAATTTCACCTACAGCTTTCAAGTAACTTTAGTCTCAATGCTTTCCTCAATAGTAATCAAGTACAGAGGTTTGGTATAAAAACAGATCAAAGTAGACATGTTTAGGTAGAAGCTGCTTTGCTTCTGGGGAACTGCAAATTCCAGTCTACTCTCTTTCCATCCCCAGTCATATTTTCAGGAGTCCCTAAGATTTGGTGGAATACAGTTAGAAAGCCATATGTTCTACATCATATCAACTCATAAAATAAACCTGGAAAATTTTCAAGTTTTAAAATGTGAAAATGAATTAAATCAATACAAAAGAGAGATTTCAGTTCAATATAACAATATGAGAACTGTGCCAAGCTAGTTCATAAGTAAGCACCAAATGCATGAGGATGAATATGAGTACTCTTGCTACTGCTGCTGCTAAGTCACTTCAGTCGTGTCCGACTCTCTGTGACCCCATAGACAGCAACCCACCAGGCTCCCCCGTCCCTGGGATTCTCCAGGCAAGAACACTGGAGTGGGTTGCCATTTCCTTGTCCAATGCATGAAAGTGAAAGTGAAGTCACTCAGTCGTGTCCAACTCTTAGTGACCCCATGGACTACAGCCCACCAGGCTCCGCCGCCCATGGGATTTTCCAGGCAAGAGTACTGGAGTGGATTGCCATGAGTATCCTTAGGAGTTCAGAAAAGAAAACACCAGTGTTCTGGCCATGGTGCACAGTGAGTTATGCAAGAGAGGATTGCCTTTGAGGTAGGAGGTAGATGGTCCCTGAACTGAACAACTGCAGTTTATCAAGTGGAGTAAATTGTAGCTCTGTTATCCCTAGACACTTCAAGGACAAAGTTAATGGCAGGAGCTAAGCTCTACTGGAGTAAAGAGATAAGACAATCACATCAATCACTCCTGAGGTCAAGGAAACCTCCCTGACTGTATATGCACAAGAAGACTCCTTGGGGGTCAGCAAGGGAGGGGACGCCACCCCATAATAGGTGGTATCAACTTCCCATAGGCCTTTACACTGGAATCCATCTTGGAAGAAAGATGTGCACACATATTGGTGGTGGTGGTGGTTTAGTCGCTAAGTTGTGTCTGATTCTGCTGATCCCATGGACGGTAGCCTGGCAGGCTCCTCCGTCCACAGGATTCTCCAGGCAGGAATACTGGAGTGGGTTGCCATTTCCTTCTCCAGAGGATCTTCCTGACTCAGGAATCAAACCTGGGTCTCCTACATTGCAGGCAGATTCTTCACCAACTGAACTATGAGGGAAGCTCCACACACATAATGATGAGGGCCCTAGGATAGGTCAGTTGTGAGAGAAGAAGTGAGATAATTGACCAGAGGTGAACAAAGACCCAAAAAGACCCTATATAAATGGTTTAACTGCCTCTTTATTGAGCTCCTCAACAAAGAGCTCACCTATACCCTCCCTCTGGGTGTGAATTCCTATTTCACTTCTGTCTAAATAAACTGTCTCTGCATGCTCTTCCACATGTTATGTTGCACTAATAATAATAAACTTTGTACCTGTTTTTATAGTTTTTGCCTGTTTGAAATATTTTTGTTTTCAATGGGGGCAAGAACCAGGGAAGCTCTGCTTACAGCATCTAGCCCCTGGTGGTCTAGAGGCCAGGATTCCTGGTTTTCCTGCATGCAGGTTTCCCAGATTCACTTAGGCAGGGAACCAAGGTCCTGCTTTAACACCACTCACTGCTGTCTCTCCAAGGTCAGCTTCGGTCTTAAAATATAGTTAATACTTAAATAAGAGGAAGGTAGTAGTGAACAAGGAAATATTAAGAAAAACAGCATCAGCAATAGCACTGGAACAAGAACAATATAATTTCGGCAAGAGGGAATAAGCAGACCAACTAAGCTCAAAAGATAGGCTGGGAAAGCTGAAAAAGGTGAAGTTAAACCCTGAAACATATGTTGGGTTAGATTATTTCAAGTTAATGAGTTCCGACTTTATCCTGCAGGCTACAGGGAATTACTGAAGGTTTCTGAATCAAGGTAACAATGTGATCAAAGTGTTTTAGGAGTTTTATTGAAACAGTGGTGTGAAGATATTCTAGGAAAGATAAAAACCAGAGGAGAAAGATCAGTTAGGAGGTTATTTGAAGACATCCAGGCATGGTAACGATCAAACCATGTTAAAAGCTAAAGGAATATATACATATATAATAATTTACACATAAATTATTATATTATATTCCTGGAGAAGGAAATGACAACCACTCCACTATTCTTGCCTGGGAAATCCCACAAACAGAGGAGCCTAGCAGGTTATAGCCCATGGGGTCCCAAGAGTCAGAGAAAACTGAGTGACTAAACCATCACCATATATATATACATATATATGTGTACATATATATATATATGAAAGAAGGAAGATTTAAAAGGACTTCAAAAGTTACCTGTCATTCTAGACATTAGAAAAACACACTGGATATTTACCAGAAATCTCGTAAATGGTATGCATATTTCAGACGATAATTGAACTACATGAACTCTAAGGTTCCTTTCCAATTCCGAAATTAAAATTTTACGTAACAGACTGACTATGCTGATAAGGTGGCATGGGTAGTGGCCAAAAATGAAGTTTAAACTTGGGTGACTACATGAATGATGGATATCATTTCTAAGGTGAGATATCAATTCTGAAAACCAAACAGAAAGTAGGCCTGATTTCTTTTAAAATGCTGGAATAATTTAAGCCAAAAAAATTCAAGTAGCATATTGTAGCACATAATCATCTAGATTCAAGTGCTTTTAATGATTTAATGACCCACATTTTCCCAGGTTATACACATCAAGGAGATAGCTCAGAAGAAAGTGAACTGGGTTGTTATCAGTGCTGATATAAAATAGAGCAAAATCATTAAACATTTGGTCTTTTCAACCAGCCACATAGGCACTCAACAGTAGGAAAATTACCCTGAATGAGAACAACATACATACTTTATAGTTTGGATCTTTCATATTTATATTTTTTTCATTAGCTCATTGGTCTCCTGAGGGAAGCATTATACTGTTTCATTTTCTTTTTAACTGTGCGAAGCACTTAATCTACATGTTCTATGCAAAAAGAAGAGTGACTAATTCATCTTCAATTTTAGTTCACTATTATCTCTGGATCTCTTTTCACGTATTAAACTTATAGTGACTCATTCCCATTTTCTACATTCATAGCTAATTATTATTCTGCAGGGTACTTCCCTGAATGTGCCCCCAATGAAATTTACTATCAAATTTTCCCATCTCTTTTTCAATTTATAAAAGTGCTTTGAATTCTACATTTAGCCTGAAGTATTCCCAGTGTGATCTACAAGTACCATCATACTTCCTATGCTGACAGGTTACAATCAGCAAATTTCATCGTGAGGTTCTTAATTCCTTTACCTGAATTGGATCATACAATTTCTATACAGTTATTCATGAGAAATTCTTTTCTGTGTTTACATCAGCTTCAGCAACAATATCTCACTTTATATCCCAGAAATACACAAAGGAAAATTATTCCTGGGATCTATTTAAACACCAAGGATTGTGATATTAAGTCCTTATAGAACACAACTTAAGAGATACTAGGTCCATAAAGAAGCTTGAGTGCCAAAAAATTGATGCTTTAAAGTGTGGTGCTGGTAAAGACTCTTGAGAGTCCCTTGGACTGCAAGGAGATCAAACCAGTCAATCCTAATGGAAATTAACCCTGAATATTCACTGGAAGGACTGATGCTAAAACTGAGGCTCCAATACTTTGGCCACTTGATGTGAACAGTTGATTCAGTGGAAAAGACCCTGATGCTGGGAAAGACTGGAGGCAAAAGGAGAAGGGGTGGCAGGGGATGAGATGGATAGACAGCATCACCAACTCAATGAATATGAGTTTGAGCAAACTCTGGGAGATAGTGAAGGACAGGGAAGCCTAGCGTGCTGCAGTCCATGGGGTCCCAAAGGGTCTTAGCAACAAAGCTATCTCATCAAAAGGAAACCTGATACCGGGGAATAAACCACTAAGCTGATCAACTTCAGAGAGTGCTGGACCTATGTTCTTGAAAACCTTTCAAGAAATAATAGATTGGGAGAGGCAACTATCTGCTCTGGGTTAATTAGACATCCATCTGTCATAATTCAAAACCATATACTGGGACTTCCCTGGTAGTCCAGTGGCTAAGACTCTGTGCTTCCAGAGCAAGGGGCCAAGGTTTGATCCCTGGTCAGGGAACTAGATGCCACATGCCACAACTTAAGAGTTTGGGTGCCACAACTAAGACTTGGTAGAACCAAATAAATAAATATTTATAAAATAAATAAAAATAAATGACACATTCTCTTATATAATTCTAGCTTATTAAAAATTCCTGAAGAATAAAATCTGCAGAATACCAATGAAGAGTAGAGCAATGCCACCTTTCTCTAGATATCAGGAGCAAATGATAGGTAAAAAAACCCTGAAGTTCTGTCCTTATTTATAAATGGCAACATCACTGACACATGTGAATTTAAGCTTATCCATCAGTTGAAAGTCCTGGTTTAAAACATTTACAAGTCAAGATATAGTATAAAAATCCCTAAGTATTATAAAGTAATGCTGTTATAATGTGAGAATTGTACATAATGATTCCAATTTACTGGGTTCAAGAGCACATTACTGCAATTTAACCAGTCATTATAAACCATAGCCTCTTTTTAGTTCAGCTGTGTTAATTTAGAAAGTAATAAAATGGGTTTTTAGAATTTATGGCCTGGTTTTCTCCACAATAAATATCAATACATTCAATTCCAAGAGAGCTTTGGCATGAAAAGTAATTATAATGTTTTATTTGTACCTTAATAGATTTTCTAAAAGTCTCTGTATACATATGTTGCCTAAGCCTAACTGACATTAAATTTGTATTTGCTCCAGAAGTCATTAAATAGGAACATGGTGTTTCCAATGCAGACACAACCATTAAGTAAGTGACTTTGGTGATTATATTTGTGACAATGGAATCAAGTTCTCCATTAATTCTTGGACAGTTTAATGTTCTAAGACCTACCAGATTCCTAGAAACACATATGGGACAGGACATTAAAAATCAGGTCGAAAATAAAGCAGTGAAGAACAAACAAAATGCACTTAGAATTCCTTTATAAATCGTTCAGTGCTTCTCAAGACAAAGAATCAAGTTCAAATCCTTTAATACCCCATGTCTTCAGGACCTGAGCCCTATTCACATTTGCTGTCTCCTACCTTCTCAATCCCCAGTACTAAATCCCCTACTAAAACATTTCCCCTATATTTACATGCATTATTGCCCCCATGACTCTCCTGGCAGCCTCCTGCAGATTTCTCCACTCAGCTTAAAAGGTCTCTAAACATAACCACTCCCTGAGAATATAGCTACTCCCAGAAGGGCTCTCATAACGCCCTGTACAGATACCTGTCACCATACCTAACGCAACCAAGGCAACAATTTACTGTTTGCTTTATCCTCTAGATGGTGAAATTAGCCCTAATTTGCTTTTTTGTATAATTTCCAATACATCGTTAGTAGGTCTTTTAAATAAATGTATGATTAAGTGAATTTATAAAATTAGAAATGTCAATATGTCATACTCACATATATAATAGGTCCAACATTTACTAAATAATTGAAACAATAATATTTACCTAGTAATTGTGATGTCAGACATACTATACTATATACTTCACTATACTATAGTAAATAAAAGATATAAAGAATACACAAAACTTAACTATGAAGACATTCACATTTATCAGATGAAAATTTATCTACCTCCTATATGTAAATGGTATAAGAAACACTACATGATCTCTGAAAAAAGGTCTCGTGTCTTTCCCAGGTCAGTGTCTTTAATGTCTACCCTCTTCCCCACCAAGTCTGCAGACAGGCTAAGAACAGTCCAGTTTCCTCTGGTTCAGTGATTCTTTTTTCAGGTGCCATCTCTCTCCTCTCTTTCAAACCATTTGTTCTGATCCAATTGGAGCCTCTAGTTTGTACCGTTCCTCAAAGCCTAACCATCTGGGGTTGATGAGTCATTGCCTGATTTTGGCTTCTTCCCAGGATGCTGTACTGTAAAAGAACACATCTCCAACTCCTCTTTTTGTGGCCTCTCCATAAACAATGGCCACCTGACCGCAGACTGCAATTCCAAGGAATTCTTCCAACATCTCTGCCTATACTTGACAGGAAAAGGGGTACTGGTTGAGCCAGTAAAGAAGATTTAACTTACTCTGACTAGGAGGAAAAATGAAGGCTATGCAAGGGCAACAACATTTAAATCAGTCCTTACCTCTTAGTGCAGGTGGAGAAAATAATAGGCAGAAAGCAGAGGTGCCCTCCTGCTTGAGAAATGGTATAAAATATAAAACTGAAAGGCCTGTGCAGGTGAAGTCAAGCAGACTCGCCTGCTTTAGTCACACTCAATCACACACCCAGTAAATGTAGAACATTAAAATGTTGTAAAATACCTAGGAGGGCCAGATTAAGGTTTATAAGAAATTCAGGGAAAATTTCATCTTTTAGAGAAAAGAGATGAAATTCATTTGACAAAGATAATGTGTTACAAATGATAACACCTTAAGAAAAAAGGAACGGCGTGACTTCATGAAATTGGCCTTATGCAATCTCAAGGCTATTTACTTGTCAAGGTACCTTAATCAAATAAATTTCCTTCTTCCAACTCAGCTTTCTCATCTATAAAATAAGTAACTTTTCTTTGTAAATTATAATTTAAAATTATAATTTTTGAATGTGTTATGCCTTCTCTACATGTTTAGCCAAACTTTTTTTTAGTATTTTCATTTAAATTCTTGTTAATATTGAGTATTTACCATTTTATTATGTTTCATTGATTACAGCAAATAATAAATATGTTACTTCTGTTTTTAATATACCATTTTAGTAAGAATTTTAAGTAAAGGAGGTATTCTAAAGGCAAGAAATTAAAGAAGGGTTTACTTTCCAAATACCACACAACTTAAAAGCATTTCATTGCATGACAATGGACAGGTACGCATTGTACACAGAGTACCATACTAAAGGGAATAAAATAAGACTAGGATTGAATTTCTGTTTTCCTTCATTTTCCAGTTAATATTTTCTCATCATATTATGCAAAATATCATATTTTCTTTCATCCAAATAATCATAACTATCTCACATGACTGTCTGTCTATGTGCACAGCCAACATTAAGAAAGTGAAATGAAAAAAATCAGTTAAGTGTGTCAGCATTTCATTTTTGGGGTCTCTGCATATCAAGATACAATTTCAATATGCAGTAGATTTAGCTTTGCTGCAAACAAAAGCAGAGAACCACTTTGATTGGCAACACTATGAAATTTTCTACTTTTCTCTTAATGAATGAAATTATTCTTCAAGGAAAAGAATGTTTCCCTGAGAGAAGTAGACATTTGGACCTGAATACTGAAAAGATGGCTCTTTATTTACTTGTTTTTTTCTCCCCCTTGCTACATGGGAAAGGTCTTTTAAGGGGAGGAAACAGTCAGAAGGCACAGCCTGTTATTAGATGATCAGAAATTAATCCTGCGGTGATTTTTTTTTAATGAACTACTTTGAAAACTGATGATAAGCATTTACTTACTGGGTAACTTTGAAGACCACACTCACACAATAAGACCCCAATAAACGCCGTTTCAATAATTGTCACATAGATTTATCCCCCTTGCTTTTGCTTTATCATTGTGTTCTGTTTCCCACAGGGTCTTCCCAGGTGACGTGAGGGGTAAAGAACCTGCCAGACAACACAAAAGATAAAAGAGATGCGAGTTCAATCCCTGGGTCAGGAAAATCCCCTGGAGGAGGGCATGGCAATCCATTCTGTTCTTGCCTGGAGAATCCTGTGAACAGAGGAGCCTCTCAGGCTACAGTCTATAGGGTCGCAAAGAGTTGGACACAACTGAAGTGACTTGGCACGCGCACACACACACACACACACACACACACAGTTAGACACAGCACTCTGATACGTTCTTCTTATGGCACATCATGTGCCTAGGTCTTTGCCTACTTCTGTGGATGCTACTCATTTTGGCTTCCTGGGCTCTATTTATGGAATCACTGCCAATTCTCAGGATTCAACCCACAGTCCCCTATTCTCTTTGTGAAAGCCATAGTTTGGGAAAATCTCCCAAACTATGGCTCCAACAGCCACTTATGTCTTGATAAACTTAAACCCTATTATCCTCAGTACATATCTGTCTCCCGAGTTCTAGATTCCTATCTCTAATAACCTACTGGGTATTTCTTCTTGACAGCCTTCAGGTGCTTCACATGAAACAAACTGCTAGTTGAATTCATTTTATTTTAGAATAAATATTTGCTTCTCTTCACACATATTGCTTAAATTAGTCCATGACTTTCAAATCTACTACCAACATTTTAAATTGGGCCATCATTATTTCTTGTTGAATCAGCTTTCTAAGTCCTCTCCCTGACCCCAGATGTGCCCCCACCACCAGACCATCATGATCCTGCTCTGAATTTTGGCTGTCTTTAAGATGCAAATAGGATCAGGTTATTGCCCCCACTTCAATCCCTGTCCCCCCCCACTCCCCACAAGATAATGATTTACATTATCTTGTAATCTGCCAGATCCTTTATGATCACTATAAGTCCCTACCCATATGGAGTTTACTATTTTAGTGAAGGAAGACGATAAAAGAAAAATAAGTAAATAAAACAGTGTTTGATTAAAACATCTCAAGTGAAATAAACACCTGAAAAGATGGCAGAACTTACAAACTATTAGCTATTAATATCACTAGCATGATACTTGAACTCCAGAACAAAAGAGGAAAAAAAAAATGTATGATATATTCTAAGGAACAGAGAATCACTGAGATGCCATTCTTTCTACTCTTCACTCCACATATTAAATTAAATTTAGGCTAACTTGTGAAAAAAAGTGTGAGCTCATCATTTAGAAAAACTTTAATGTACCAAAAAAAAAGATGTTATAAATTACATTAATGTGATGGGTTATGAATCAATTTCACTTTTGTCCTACAAAAATCAATGCAAATAGTATAAGCTGCAGAGTAGGATTTATAAAATAAACTAATAATGTGCAAACCTCTCCATTTAAAAAGAAAATTCAATCATCTTCACCTCTCTCAGCTTAAAATATTCTGTCTATCTCTTTAGACACCTCTATTAAAATGTGACAGCAAGCAGTGACTATTGTCAGTTCACCTTTTGGAGATTGTCTTCCACTAACATGTATGTTATATTATGGAATGTGGAGTTGCACAGAGTAAAAACCTGAGTTTGCCATTGGTGTTTACCTAAAAAAAAACAGTTGAATCTCCAAAATTACATAATAAAAATACTAAAATGAAATCTAATAGGATATTTTTACAACATTAGCTCAGAATGCAAGTTTTACAACCTCCCTGTAACAAAGTAGCTACATTCCTATTCTGAGTGATGGTGAAAGTCGGTAATATGTGCATAAATCTACAAACCGCAGAGTCAAAATGGGCTGGAAGGAAGGGAATTCTTCTCGCAACAGGTGCATCTGGTCAGACTGGGCTAGAGGAATGCCTCCTGGAGATGGCCTTCATTATGAAGATCAAAAACAACTTTGCATGCTCTATTTCAATAAAGACTGGAAACTGGGAGCAGAAACATGCCATTTAACCTGGCCTTTGACTACACCTGATATGATAACTCTAAATGACCAGTGTATAATTTAGTATATCATGCAGTTTCCAAATTAACGAAAGTAAATAAATGTTGCATCAGTATACTTGATGTGATAGAGCACAGTTATGAGCTGGTTTAAAGAACAACATGTAATTCAAGACCTATCCACCTTTGGCACAGGATATTAAAATGAAATATCACTGACCACAATCCACTGGAGAACAGCAACAATGTTGACAGAAAGGAATGCAACTGGAGCAGTGTAATTACACCATTTCCTACACAATGAATTTGAAACAAAACCAATTAATTGTAGTATATGGTCTTGTTGGTTATATGCACAATACAATTTTTATTTTTTTAATCTATTTTTGCTGTAAAGAGACAAAGGATATGTTATTACCTACAGCGTGATGGGAGGGGGTGTCTATTCATACCTAACAACTCTAAATCCCATCATAAATTATATGAGAATAATGAACACATTTTTCATATAAATATACGTTCATACACTAAGTAAATGGTATACAATTGGAAGAGAAAACAACATTGAAAGGAGGAAAGAATATACAGATCCTATCATTAGATGAGATTTTCCCCATATGCAAAACAACGTTTGTAAAATATGATGAATCACATACCTGATGGTAGCAGCTGGATTTGCACTTCACACATCACACTCAGTGTTCTACACCTTGAAAAACCACATTCCTGGCATGTGAGTGCATATGTTGTTTGCATATTTTATTACTCACATTCATATCTTAGAAAACAGCAGCATCTTAGAGAATAAATTCTTAGAGAATTAGTATTCTTGTTCTCTGTTTCTTTGTCACACACAGATATATTACCATTTTATCATCAAACAAGGACTCTGGCTTTTTATTAATAACATCTAGCTCCAATTTATCTAGATGTATTCTTTCAGATTACTAAAAAGGAAAGTGATCTCACATTGATCAAGCTGCACATGTGCATAACTGTCTGGGTACAGCTAAACAAAATATGGATATAATATATACATTATATATATCCAAAGCTTCTCTTTCCATGCTACACGTTTCCAAAAGGAAACCCACAAATATTAAGTTTAAAACTTTTATAATCCAATAAGCAACAAATAATATATAAATTACAGACCTGAGATACTAACATTTTATTTTTTCTAGAATTTCTATTGACCACAGCCCAGCATTTTATCTTCAGAATTATAGTCTCCATCTAGGCACTCTTCTTCTGTCTCCATTTAGAAAACTTAAGGGCTGCAAAGTCCTATCAAGTTTTCAGCCAGGGAGACTAAAACATCAGCTTTCAACCAAGGTGACTAAGAACAGAAACTATCAAATGATTCCACCTAATTATACTATGAAAAAACACAAACTTGGGCTTCCCTAATGGCTCAGCGATAAAGAATCAGCATGCCAATGGTGGAGACACTGGTCCAGGAAAATCCCACATGTCTTGAAAAAACTAAGTCTGTGCACTGTAACTGTTGAGTCTGTGCTCTAGAGGCCCTGAGCCGCAACTACCGAGCCCACACGCAGGCAGCTACTAAAAAGCAGCTGTGCCCTAGCGCTATGCTCTGCAACAAGAGAAGCCACCGCAATGAGAAGCTATGCACTGTAGCTAAAGAGTAAACTCCGCCTGCCACAACTAGAGAAATCCAGCACAGAAACAAAGACCCAGCAGAGCCAAAAAGAAATTAAAATTTTTTTAATTATAGAAAACTATAAACTTAAAAATGGCATTCATAAGTATTATGATATTTAACGTTAAACTGTAGTATTATTTCAAACTTACAAGGCTGCTATAATCAAAACAATTTGGCACTGACATAAAAATAGACTTATTGATAAGTTAATGGAATTGAAACTCCAGAAATAAGTCTTACATTTATGGTCAATTAATTTTTGAAGACAAATAGGACTGAAACAACTAGAAATCCACAGGTACAAAAATTAACTGAAAATAGATCAAAAATATAAATATAAAAATTAAAACTAAGAAACTCTTAAAAGGAAACATCTTTGTGATTTTGGATTAGGCAACAATTTTTCAGATGCGATACCAAAAGGGCAAGCAACTGCACCCCCTCCCAAAAAAGAGATAAATTTGACCTCATCAATATTTGTATTTTGAAAGAAACCACCAAAAAGTAAAAAGATAGGGGGAATTGATCAAGATGGTAGAGTAGAAGAGGTGGAACTTGCCTCTTCCAACAAACACATAAAAATACACCTATATATGGAACAATTCTCACTGAAAACTAACTCAAAAACTGCAAGACTCCTGTACAAACAAGGCTGTAAGAAAGAGCCACATGGAATCAGGTAAGAAGGAAAGAACAGCAATAAGCTCAGGACCTGTGTCCCTGGGAGAGGACCCAGAGATCTGCCCTGGGGAGTGAGCTTTTCAAACCACATACCCGGTGCCCTAGTACTGGAATCTGACACAGGGAAGATAAGCCTTCTTGGGTGGTTGCAGAGTCAACAAAACTCACAGAAGGGGTGTAGGAATCCTGGGCTCCACTTGTTAGAGGCGTGGGAAAGCTGGTTTGCTCCTCTATGGGACAGAGGACTGACTGGGGACTGGTCCAGTGGCTGCCCAGTTCTCTATGATCACTCCAAGCCGTGTCCCAGTCTGAACAATGAATACTCCAGTCCTGCTTACTTCACCTCACAGCTCTGCACTGGAGCAAGGACAGCCAAGACCAGGGAAAGAGCTCAGCAGGGGGACAAACAGGCAACTTGGGCTCTGGGTGGCATCTGATGGGACAGTAGTAGCACAGCGAGCCCTGCCACCGGCTGATGCTTATACAGGCAGCACGTCAGGGGTGATTGCAATCTGACAGCAGCCAGATTGCCATGGCACGTGCACTGACATGTATCAAGAGCCCGTGTGGCCTACATGGCTCTACCTGCTCTGCTTTGTGGTTCCATAGCTGAGCGTAGTAGGCAGAGGCTGAGGGTAATGACTGGTTGTGAGAGACAGAGCAGACTCAGATACAGCAGGCAGTGCCCTGGAGGCAGCTCAGACCTCTGTCTATAGCTGACACACTACTGCTCACACACCGACATGAGCTGGGGGGCTACATGGGCCTCTCCTGCCCCATCACTGTTCTCCTCTGGGGTGAGGGTGCCTGTGCTGAAAGAAAGGAGAGAACATACTTAAGGAAAACAGAGCCAGCTCAGCCTGGAGCCCCAAGACTGCTGCCCTGTCTATTTGGGATGTGATGCTCCCCTCCATAGGGCAGTGATGGCCACCAAGCAGAGGGGAAATCCCACCTTACACCCAGTTCCAGCCAAAGACCTTCCATCTCCAGCCCTATCTCTTACAACGGTGACAGCTGCCAGCACACCCTGAGAAAAGAACAACTTCTGTTCACATCGAATCCAGCTTTCCCACCAAGGGCACTGGGCCCACATAGACTGTTTAGGAGGACACGTCCACATAAAGACACCCCTTTAAGATTGTTATAGGTAGCTGCTCCACCTATCAGTAAACCCATAGAGACAGAAAAACCTAAATAAAATGGAAAGACAGATGAACTATTCTCAATTGAAAGAGCAAGAGAAAATCTCTGAAAATTTAAATAATGAAACAGAAAAAGCAACTTAGAATTAGTAATAAGAATGGTAACTGAATTAGGAAAAAGAATAGATGAACATAGTAAGAATTTTAACAAGAAACTAGAACATAATAAAAGAAAATAGAACCGAAGAATACAATAATTGAAGTGAAAAACACTCTACAAGAAATAAATAGCAGGCTAAGTCATACAGAAGAACACATAAATGATCTGTAAGATAGAAAAAAGGAAGTGATCAAAAAGAAAAGAAAAGAAAAAACATGAAAAAAATGAGACCAGTTTAGGAAATTTCTGAGATAACATTTGCATTACAGGGATCTCAGAAAAAGAGAAAGGGGACTAAAAATACATTTGATGAAATTACAGCTGAAGACTTCCCAAATCTGAGGAAGGAAACAGACATCTAAGTACAAAAAGCACAGAAAGTCCCAAACAAGATGCACCTAAGCAGATCCATACCAAGACATAGCACAATTAAAATAGCAAAAGTTAAAGAGGGGATTCTAGAGACAGAAAGAAAAAACAGAGTCATTTACAAGGGAACTCCCATAAGGTATCTGCTGATTTCCCTGAAGAAACTTTGAAGACTAAAAGGGAACAGCATGATATATTCAAAGTCCTGAGAGGAAAAAATCTGTAATCTAGGACACTCTACTCAGCAAGGTTATCATTCAGAATTGGAGGAAAGAGAAAGAACTTCTCAGAGAAGCAAAAATGAAGAGTTCATCAATACTAAACCCACCCTAAAGGAATTTAAAGGATCTTCACCAGCTGAAAAGGCTAGAAGAAGAAGTACCTATGGAAAAAGAAACATTACCCTATGAAGGGCAAATAGATAGTAAAGGCTAGGGATCATCATTATTGTAAAAAATAATGTTTATAATAAAGAGTGAAGGGGTTAACATAAAGATGTAAAATATGACATGAAAAACACAAAATGTGGAGAAGGGGAGTAAAAAGATAGATCTTTTAAAATATGTTTAAATTAAATGACTACCAGTGTAAAACAAGTAGCTATAGTTATAGGTCAACATATACAAACCCCATGGCAACCAGAAATCAAGAACCCACAATAGATAGAAAAATAACTAGAGAGAAAAGAACAAATGTATACTACTAAATGAAAACATCAAAACACAAAGGAAGAGACTAAAAGATACTAAAAACAAAGACCTATGACTACAAAAACAACCAGAAAACAAGAAAAAAAAGGCATTAAACACATACCTGTCAATAATCACTTTAAATGTTAATGGACTAGATCCTCTAATCAAAAGGGCATTTATGGCAGCTGACTGTATACAAAAATTAAGACCCATTTATAGGTTGCTTACAAGAGACTCACCTCAGAGCTAAACACACACAAAAACGAAAGTGAGAGGGTGGAAAAATATATAAATGACAGAAATGACAAGGAACTGGGGTAGCAATAGTAATATCGGGTTTCCCAAGTGGTTCAGTGGTAAAGAATCTGCCTGCCAATACACAAGATGCGCGTTCAATCCACGGGTCGGGAATATCCCCTGGAGTAGGGAATGGCAGCCTGCTCCAGTACTCTTGCCTGGGAAATCCCATGGACAGAGGAGCCCGGCAGGCTACCGTCCATGGTTCACAAAGAGTCGGACACAACTTACGGACTAAACAACAACAACAATCATATCAGACAAAATAGACTTTCCCTTCTTTGCGGAATTAAAAGTGGGCAAAGAATTTGAATAGAAATGTCTTTTTAAAAAATAGATACAACAGCTAATAAGAACAGGAAAAGATGCTCAACATCATTATTCAGTAAGAAAATGCAAATGAAAGCCAAAATGAGACACTTCTTCGCATCCACTAAGATAGCTATGATCACAAAGTTTCATAGATTGATGGACGGAATGCAAAACAGTACCTTGGCTTTAAAAGATAGTTTGGAAGTTGCTACTTCCAAAATTTGTTTGTATATATCAAAGGAAAACAAAAGCATATCTTCCCACCAAAATAAAACTTATATAACACTCATTGTAGTATTATTCATAATAATCCCAAAATAAAAACCTAAATGTCCATCAACTGAAAACTGGTAAATAAAATTAGTGGAATAATATTCATCCATAAATAGCAATAAAGTACAAATAAATATTACAGCATGAATGAGCTTTGAAAACAATATGGTAATGAAAGAAAGACACAAAAGATCACATACTATATGACTGCATTTACATGAAATGTCTGGAACAGTGTCAAAACACTGTATACATAGTGGGGCTGAAGGGAAGGGGAAATTGATGACTGTTAATGAGTTTGGGGTCTCTTTTAGGGGTCAGAAAAATGTTTTGGAATTAGATAGTGGTGATGGGTCTATAACTTTGCATATTTTCTAAAAATTGCTCTATTGTACATATTAAAGTGGGTTTTATGGTCAATTACAGCTCAATAAAAAATGAGAAAAAGTACTGAAATGATAAAATTCGGGAAATGTAGTTACAAGGAGATGAAATCTGGGATCCCTTTTTTCCATAAACGCCCAGTTCTGAGATTGAATAAATAGCTCATTGTGAACATATCCTCCAGCTAAGGTACTTCTGATCTACAGTCACAACTCATCTTCTGTCTGGGGCTCTTCAGATCATTCTGTGCTTTCCTTTCTTTTTCTACCATATTCACACTCTATTCTCCCTAACTGAGAGGTTTAAGAGGTATGCCTTTTCTAGGAAAACACATTCTTTTGCCTTTCCAATATTCATCCTTTTTTTCTACTTAATAGCAAGAGTCTGAAGAGACAAAATTACATCATTATCCATCCAACCACCCACACTTGCTACATTCTCCAATTGTTTTTCCTACCCGCAGAAGCCAGCAACCTGAATTAAAGCCAATTTCAGTGACACTTTTACAGTTATGTAACAATCAGACTCTTCCAAGTCTATTTCTATATTTTAAGAATGTGTGAATATTTTCACCTTGAACATTCACAGATAAGGTCTCTCTTCTTGCTTTTCCATAAACACTAACCTGCTGATAGAGCTGCTATACTCAATCTCTCCTGGTCTCAGAAGACAGACTTACCATACCTTTTAATCTGTCTTCTTTCATCTCTATTTCTCTGAAATTCAAGTCTCAGAGATCGCTAATAACCTCCTAATTGCCCAAACTGGTAGATGTTCCCAAGTTCTGAAAAAGAACAAATTTACTTCTCTGAAGCAATTATTGCTGTTTAAGAAAACCACTTTGTCCAAGTTGTCATTTTTCCTTTCAAGTAAGAGAAAAATCTCTAGCTGATCCTTCTTTACTATTCTGTCACTTTGTCACTATGGTACAAAGGACTTTTTTAGAGTTATGTGTCAAGTGTTAGAGTCATCAAAACATATACACTGAAAATTCACTAGTTGAACCCAGGAAAACAAAAAGCTGAGTCTTAATTTTTTTCTATAAATTGGGGATCTCCCAAGGTTTTTGTAAGGATGACATTAGACATTGTATGTAAATTTCTTAGTAGTATCCTATTACATAAACTGTAGTTTTTATAATGAAAGAGAAAGAAAGTGAAAGTCATTCAGTCATGTCTGTCTCTTTGTGACCCCATGGACTATACAGTCTAAGGAATTCTCTAGGCCAGAGTACTGGAGTGGGTAGCTGTTCCCTTCTCCAGAGGATCTTGCCAACCCTGGGATCGAACCCGAGTCTCCTGAATTGCAGGCAGATTCTTTACCAGCTGAGCCATAAGGAAAGCTCTTATAATGATGCGTAGGATTTATATATTCATATCATCATAATCTCTGTCTACTGTGCTGGCAGGCACATAATCTTATGGCTGTGCTGGGTCTTTCTTTAGTTGTGGTGAGTGGGAGCTACTCTCTAGATGTGGTGTGCAGGCTTCTCACTGTATTGACGTCTTTTGTTGTGGACCACAGACTCGAGAGCACAGGCCCAGTAGTTATGTTGCAAGGGCTTAGCTGCCCTGTGGCATCCTCCTGGACCAGGAATTGAACCCATGTCCAATGCATTGCACTGGTGGATTCTTAACCACTGGACCACCAGGGAAGTCCTCATATACACTTTTATAAGATCAATTTTAAACTCTTAAGCTCTGTGCTGTCTTCTCTTCCAAGCAACCTTGGATTCTTTTTCTGGACAGAGATCCAGGATGTCCTTCTAGATGTTCTCACTCTCTGTCAATCAAAAGCACAATCAATCATCTTTGTCAACAATCATTAAACAACCAGTACTTTGCTGATGATATTACCAGCATCTCGCCATCAGAATTGAAAGTCTGGTGTTAATTTTGATTCTTTCCTACCATTAGGAAGGAATTTGTTTACAAGTCTACTCAACACATCTCTGTAACAGTTTCTGAGTGCCTCCCCTGTCCTCAATTTCCACAGGAAAATGAGGCCAGGCCCTCATTACATCTCACTTATAAGTGGTTTTTGGACTTGGCAAAAGGTCACACTCAAATCCAGATCTTTGGCACCACTCTACATCTCCCAAATCATAATGGCCGAAGAGTAAAGCTTAGAAATCAATCAGATTGAAAAATTTCCAGGTGATCAGCATAAACTTCCACATGTAGAAGTTAGTGCTATACAATTGGGAAACAACATTTAACAGTGTAACTTGGGTATCAGTTCTTCTTACCCAACAATGCCAGCTTTTTTTGCCAAAATTTCAAATCCCCAAAGTCTGAGCCTAAAACATGCATTGTCAACCACCTATAAAGTTGCATTTGGATTAATTGACATTCACTCCTCAATATCTGTTTTCACATCTCCAATATGAGATGCCTGAGTATATGAAAACCAAAGATTAAAGCCTGGATGACTAACAATCTAAAGATGGCAAGACAGAGGCAGAAGGATATGAATGTAAGGACAAAAAGAGAGTGATAAAAAAAAAAGAGAGAGAGATGGGGAGTATACAGGCATCTATTCAATACCTGTAATATACTAATTCATTCCAATCCCAAAGAAAGGCAATGCCAAAGAATGCTCAAACTGCCACACAATTGCACTCATCTCACACGCTAGTAAAGTAATGCTCAAAATTCTACAAGCCAGGCTTCAGCAATACATGAACCATGAACTTCCAGATGTTCAAGCCGGTTTTAGAAAAGGCAGAGGAACCAGAGATCAATTGCCAACATCCACTGGATCATCCAAAAAGCAAGAGAGTTCCAGAAAAACATCTATTTCTGCTTTATTGACTAGGCCAAAGCCTTTGACTGTGTGGATCACAATAAACTGTGGAAAATTCTGAGAGAGATGGGAATACCAGACCACCTGACCTGCC
>SJYA01001600.1:466760-482018 GCA_006410615.1 Neotragus moschatus
TGTCACCCTGCTTATTTAACATATATGCAGAGTACATCATGAGAAACGCTGGGCTGGAAGAAGCACAAGCTGGAATCAAGATTGCCAGGAGAAATATCAATAACCTCAGATATGCAGATGACACCACTCTTATGGAAGAAAGTGAGGAGGAACTAAAAAGCCTCTTGACGAAAGTGAAAGAGGAGAGTGAAAAAGTTGACCTAAAGCTCAACATTCAGAAAACGAAGATCAAGGCATCTGGTCCCATCACTTCATGGCAAATAGATGGGGAAACAGTGGAAACAGTGTCAGACTTTATTTTTTTTGGGGGGGGGCTCCAAAATCACTGCAGATGGTGATTGCAGCCATGAAATTAATAGATGCTTACTCCTGGGAAGGAAAGTTATGAGCAACCTAGATAGCATATTCTAAAGCAGAGACATTACTTTGCCAACAAAGGTCCGTCTAGTCAAGGCTATGGTTTTTCCAGTGGTCATGTATGGATGTGAGAGTTGTACTATGAAGAAAGCTGAGTGCCGAAGAATTACTGCTTCTGAACTGTGGTGTTGGAGAAGACTCTTGAGAGTCCCTTGGACTGCAAGGAGATCCAACTAGTCCATTCTAAAGGAGATCAGCCCTGGGATTTCTTTGGAAGGAATGATGCTAAAGCTGAAACTCCAGTACTTTGGCCACCTCTTGCGAAGAGTTGACTCATTGGAAAGACTCTGATGCTGGGAGGGATTGGGGGCAGGAGGAGAAGGGGATGACAGAGGATGAGATGGCTGGATGGCATCACGGACTCGATGGATGTTGAGTCTCAGTGAATTCCGGAAGTTGATGATGGACAGGGAGGCCTGGCGTGCTGCAATTCATGGGGTCGCAGAGAGTCAGGCACGACTGAGCGACTGAACTGAACTGAAAGCCTTTATTAATTCCCCAAACAGGAAATTAGTTTTGCTTTTATTTCAAGCTTCTTAAGCTTCATGCAGTACTGAGTACCTTCTACACTATGTAGTATCAATAAATAGTTTATATTCATTATCTTTCCTATTATAACAAAAGCCCCTTTAGGGCAGGATTCATAATGGATCTTTCATTAAACCCTCACAGCACCTACTGTAACCCATAAAGTAAAAAGTGAAACTGAAAGTGTTAGTCACTCAGTCATGTCTGACTCTTTGCAACCTATGGACTGTAGCCTACCAGGCTCCTCTGTTTATGGAATTCCCCAGCAAGAGTACTGGAGTGAGCAGCCATTCCCTTCTCCAGGGGATCTTCCAAACCTAGCAATCAAATCTCGGTCTCCTGCATTATAGGCAGATTCTTTACCATCTGAGCCACCATGGAAGCCTGTAACTCATAAATCTGTGTTTAATTAATGAACATGGATATATAACTAATACTTTAAAAAATCTGAATTCTAATACCCATTAGGAGCTTTATTTGAAGAGAAAAAGTTCACTAAAATGACATTATCAATATAAACTGATAGTTAATTCAGTTATAGTTAAAAATGAGACACAGGTATAATCATTTCCTTATCACTAGATGGCTGGATCAATCTGCATAGTTGCACCATGTTTAGCAGTTAGTAACAATTATGTGCATGCCTGTCTGCAAACTAAGCTTTGCGTAAGAAACTACCAAGAATACACACACCGAGAATATTATCTAAATTTCTTGAGAAAACTTACACAGAACTAGAATCTGCTAATGACTATAATCTGGTCTGAAATGTGAGGGTGTATCTCATAAATGTTTATATGTGTGTATATCTGGATATGTATAAATACTCTGGAGCTTCTGTGCAATGTTGTCAATTGAGCTTCATACTTAAAAACAAAGCAAAACAAAATCAAGCCCAAGCCTCACCAGGAAAATCCTATGCACAGCTAAATATGTAACTCTACTGAACAGGAAGTTTTAACTTAATTGGGTTTATACCTCAGTAGTGTGCATGCAAAATAAGAGATGTTAATGCCATTTGAGGAGCCAACCATATGTAATTATTGGTGCAGAGCAAATAGTTAATCTACGCATATGAACATAGGGTTAAAAGAAATAAATTACATAATGCATTTTACAGTCACAGGACTTCATATAGAAGGTGCCACCATAAGCAGAGCCATCATTTTGAAAGCAAAAGGTAGCCAGAACTGAAGAACCTAACATAATCTTCCAAGAGCTCAATATGTTCTATAAGTGTCTTTCATACCCAAGGAATAAGGGGTTCAAACCATTAGAAAGGCAATGAGTTTAATACTAAACAGGCAAATTGTAAACATGGGTTAGGTTGTTTGTTTTTTTAAAAACTAAGCAGATCTAAAAATTGAAATACATTTAATTTCAAATATACATTGCTACTAGCTCCTCCCAGACCTCTCTCCTAGATAGTGACTTAAATTGCAGCACTGAAAGCTCACCTAATACATTCTGTCTCCAGTTACTGAAACAAAGAGCTTCTCACTGACCATCATCAAGGACAATATATGCCAAGAAAATAAATGCATTACATCAAAGTTAAGAGGGTTACCTGAGGCCCTGAACTATCTTGACAGGCAAAGGTTTTAGGTTACAAAGAAACATAATCTGAAGTATAACTAAGTCATCATTTAAACTGTTTTTCAGGGTTACTATGAGCATAATAAAAGTTGCAAGGAAAAGTGAATTTAAATTTTAGCATCAGCACAGATTCAGACTAGATATGAGAGAGAGTTCACATGCATCTGAAAAATAGGAGGCATGGCTGACTTTTTGCTATCAAGCATCTTCAAACATACATAATGATGGCTTCTTCTAGTGCTTAAAATAAAATCAATGCCCTGATATATTCCTAGTTACATTGTTGACTATGAGTACTATTAGGTTCTAGAATAATCTGCCAAAACAAGTTTAGTGTTCCCCTCTCTGAAGATCTTTAAGATCTTTGCATCTATGTAAGGTGACTCAACCCAGAAGATAAACATAGGAAATTTCAGTGATTCAAAGGTCCCTCTCATTTTATTTTATATTCTTAAAGGCTAGGTAATTCAAGAAAACATTTTTACTTCTTACAATATAAACTAACATTTCCAAACACTTGCTTTTATCATTTACTATTAACACCAATCTATTTTACACACACAGACACAGACACATATATTTGTTGTTGTTCAGTCGCTAAGTCGTGCCCAACTATTTTCGACCCCATGGACTGCAGCACGCCAGGCTCGTCTGTCCTTCACTGTCTCCCAGAGTTTGCTCAAATTCATGTCCATTGAGTCAGTAATTTTATAAATACATAAAATCATATATATATGGCATACATATATGACCAAAAAATATATATATATATTTGTGTGTATGTACATATATGTGTGTGTGCGTGCTCAGTTGCTTCAGTTGTGTCCAAATCTGTGCAACTCTATGAACTGTAGCCTGCCAGGCTCCTCTGTCCATGGGATTACCCAGGCAACAATACTAGAGTGGGTTGCCATGCCCTCCTCCAGGGGATCTTCCTGACCCAGGGATTGAACCCGCAGCATCTCCTGCATCTTCTGCATCACAGGAAGATTCTTTACCACTGAGCCATCCAGGAAGCCCATATATATAAAATACTATTTCCAGATTTTAAAACTGGCATTATGTAACTCAAAGAGAAGTTACAAAATTACCATAATCGGGGGGGGGGGTCAGTATTTAAAGCTATGCTTGTCTGACTTCAAATCTCATTTCATTGCACTATTCCACACAGATGAAAACAACAGATGTTAACACTTGTCTACTTTTGCATTGGCAAATACATAAAGTATCGGGGGTTACATTTCAGAGAGGCATGTCTGAGCGCCAGAGATCTTCAGAACACATACTCATCACACATCATTTGAGTGCCCAGTTTATACACAGCAGTGTAACTAAGAAATATATCAGGGCACTGGTTTTACCTCAAGCATTACAAGAAACCATCACGATCAAGTACGTTTGAAGATGTTCTAGACCAAAAAGTCAGTCCTGCCTCCTACTTTTCAGATGCGTGTCAAACCAAGAATAAAAGGGTTAGATGCATCAGTACGCACAATGTTGCATTCTGCCAGGGAGGTCAAGTTTACCACTACAAATCTTCTGTGAACTAGACAGAATTCTAATTCTCGCCATAGGCTCAGCTGTAACCTTGCCAAGTTTCTAAGCAAATGATAGTGGCAGAGCACATTAAATGAGAGAACTGGGACAGCTCAGTACAACCTATGCATGAGCTCAGTTGCTCAGTCATATCCAGCTCTTTGAGACTCCACGGACTATAGCCTGCCAATTTCACTCTGTCCATAAAATTTTCCAGGGAAGAATACTGGGTTGGGTTGCCATTTCCTACTCTGGGAGATATTCCTGCACAGGGATTGAACCCACGTCTCCTGCACCGGCAAGAGGATTCTTTACCACTGTGCCACCAGGGAAGCCCTATAGTCTTAGTTCATTCACGATGCTGTAACAAAATATCACAGACTGTTCAGCTCAGTTCAGTTGCTCAGTCGTGTCCGACTCTGCGACCCCATGAATCGCAGCACACCAGGCCTCCCTGTCCATCACCAACTCCCAGAGTTCACGCAGACTCACGCCCATTGAGTCAGTGATGGTAGATTATAAACAACAGGAACTTATTTCTCACAGTTCCAAAGGCTGGAAGTCTAAGATCAGGGTACCAGCATGGTCAGGATCTGGTGAAAGTCTTCTTCTCGGTCATAAACCACGGACTTCTCTCTGTGTCCTCACATGATAGAAGGTACAAGCCAGCTCCCTGTCCTTTATAACGACATTAATCTCATTCTTGAGGGTTCTGTAGTCATGGCTTAATCACCTCCCAAAAGCCCCGTCTTCTAATACTATCACATTGGGCAGTAGTATGTCAACATACGAATTTTAGGAGGACACAAATGTTCAGACCATAGCATCTCTCATTACTATTAGAAAACTAGCTCTTAGAATCTGTTCTATTAATGATGAGTCAGAAGAATATTCCGTTATGTGAAGGATAATACACTACGTCATCAGAAAAATACGGCAATGGTGAAAGTGAAAGGGAAGTCGCTCAGTCATGTCCGACTCTTCGCGACCCCGTGGACTGTAGCCTATCAGGCTCTTCCGTCCATGGCATTTTCCAGGCAAGAGCGCTGGAGTGGACTGCCATTTCCTTCTCCAGGGGATCTTCCCAACCCAGGAATCGAACCTGGGTCTCCCACACTGTAGGCAGATGCTTTACCGTCTGAGCCACTGAAACTACAAGGACAGACTATAGTCCTATTCTCTTTGAAACTTGAAGTTAACATGTTTTGACAATAATTAGATTCAAAAAAGAGACCTTTACAAAAATTGTAATAGACCAATTTATAGAACCAGAAAGGTGTCAGAGTAGGTGTATTTCTTAAATTTCAATGAGAAATTAAATTCTCACAAGTGCCAAGGGAAAGATTTACATTTTTCATATCAGTTTACTTTGTTGAGCTCAATCTTTGAAAGGAACTGCATGAAGTCTTTCTTTAGTCAAGGTCAGTGGGAAACGGTGAACTATGCTTGAAGAATGAGCATCTCTCTTATCTTCTGAGTAATTGGTATATTAGTGACCTTGGCAAAGCCTAATGTAAAATGCTGTTGCCAAGCGGAAATGACACATAGCCAACAATGAGAACTAGTGCTCCAGTCAGAATTCTGCCCATGATAGAGGACAAAGTATTTGTTTGTTATAAGAAAAGTAATACTTTTGAAGGTATGAAAATTTAGTTGTATGTTCAGATATAATTCAAATCAAATAGAGCAGGTGAAATATTAAAACAAATTAAGGAACTTCTTGAATGAGATGGCTGATGGCTTTTTCTAAATTAGTGACAGACCCATATTAATTACTGAAACTTACAACATGCTTAAGCTAAAACTCTCTTTCAAGGCTTAACATGAAGCTGATTGCACACTCACCTCTCCTTCCCAGCACTCAACACCTTGCCATTCAGGGGAACACACTACAGGGAAAGAACCAGAGGTCGTGCTGCTGGCTGTTTTCTCAGCTACTCTACATTCCAACGCATACCCTTAAACAGCAGTTTTCACATTTTGCTCTTGAAAAGGCAAAAGAAAATTTGCCAAAAAAAAACGAGGAAAGAGGAACAGTTTTTGTTTGTTGTTTTGTTTTGTCACCTACAAAGCTTAAAGCCCTTGTTGTTTTGCAATCCTGTCTGCATACAAAAATGTAACTCACAAAGGAATGGGCTCTAACGCAATAAGGGCACCACACCCACCTACTAACCAGCTAAGTGACATGGGGCCTCAGACTCCACAGGGCTCCTTAGGTTTTTATCTCTAAAATAGAGAAAGACAATTACAGTTGCCCCATGAACAATGTGTTTGTGCTTCCCAGGTGGCATTAGTGGTAAAGAACCCACCTGCCAATGTGGGAAATGTCAGCGACGTGGGTTTGATCCCTGGGTTGGGAAGATCCCCTGCAGAAGGGACGGCAACGCACTCCAGTATTCTTGCCTAGAGAATCCCACAGACAGAGGAGCCTGTGGGACTACAGTCCATGGGGTCACACAGAGTTGGGCAGTACTGAAGCGACTCTGCATGCATGGAACACACATGCATGAACAATGCAGGGGTTGGAGGGCACTGAACATCCCTAATCCACATAAAAAAAGTCCCTGTAAGCCCTGATTAACTTTACAGTCAACCCTCCACATCTGTGGTTCCACAGCTGAGGACTCAACCAACCATCCATCTTGTAGTACTATAGTACACATTTACTGAAAAAAAAATCCACATATAGATGGATCCATGGAGTTCAAACACGTGTTGTTCAAGGGTCAACTGTGTATCATTTCAAAATGATCTTTAAAATACCCTGATACCAAATATCAATAGATTTAATATTCATTTAGCTCTCTGGATTTTGTTTCATGCCTCTTTTGGACAGGATAAGGCAAAGCTGCAAAGAAAGAAAATAAAAAGAACAAATCCAAGACCATGGATCTTATCACCATTTTTCTCAGTTATGAAATAAGAACAATAATTCCCATTTTTGTGGGACTGTTTTGAGAAGAGGATTCATTTAGGTCAACAGAATACCTAGTGCAATCTGACACTTTGGATGAGGTTAAGTCAGGTCTCCTTTCCTAATAACCTATTTTTATTTTTTTATAGAGATATTCATATAGGAACCTTGACAACTGAAAAGAAGTTGAATCCAGATTTTCTGGGCTAGTTGATTCTGGTATAAAAAAACTAACTTCAATAACTCAATGTGTCAGTCCTACTAGAAGACAACATCTAGAATTATCCCTTGGCTGATCTCACTGTTCTCCAAACTAAAGTGTTCAAAACTATATTTCAATATTATGTAGCATATGTCCTCTCAAAATGTTAAGGATCTCCATATATTTTTCCCCTAAACAATCTTAAAGGAGATATTTCTAGCAATTAATGCAAACTGATGTTCAGGGATTTTCCTCAAATGATGCTGCAATGTCATTTCACTTCAACATATGAGAAGTTATTAATACTGTTAACAGCCACTCAAAACAAAATTTCACCTACCATTGGACATCAAGGCTCATGAAGAGGGGCCAGCAGATAAGTGATAAACAGTTTTCCACCCACCTTTGCTTAATGCAGCAAAGGCTTTACATTAACAGTATATCACACTGAAGCATAAGACAGCAGATCAAGTATAATCATTCAACAACCAAAAGCTATTTGAATATATAGATATAGATATATAGAGTATGTGCCAAATAATATAAAATATTAAAAGATACAACTGTAAGAACAAGTCCAAAATTGCTCTCACTTCCTGGAATAATAGTAATTCTTATTTATCTAAATGTCTCTCACTGAGTTGAATCACTGATCCAATGTACTTTATTTTTCCACCTTTAGGCAATTACCTTGGTTACAGTTTTCTAAAAGACCTTTAGTTTTAGCAGAAAGGGCACAACAGTCCTTGGAAGCAGATCTGGGCTCTAATTATCACTCACCCAAATAATGGCAGAATCTCTAACTTTGGTCACAATGTGAGGTATTTGGTATAAACTGTCAATTAATGAATGTATGTTATATTCAGTGATGCTGTGATAATACTACAAGGTAAAGTGTTTTGACATTTGGCCTTCTCACTACCTTACTTCTTATATTTCATCATGTTCTGCTATTATAATTTGGTTATGGTTTTGCAGTGGATGCTGTGGTGTGCTGCCCAGATCTCCTTCTCAGGGACAAAATACACATTTTGCCAAATATCTGGAGAAATATTTATTGATGGTTTATGTCTAAGTCTCTTTCTTTGACTGCAGGAAGATAACTTGCCACAGTTATGCAGTCTCCCCAGGAAAAGATTGCATTCAGTGACTGGTCCATCTAGGGGTTCAACAATATGATCCTTTTACCTCATACAGAATAGAGACCATTCTAACTTCACAGCTTCAAGTGAGATCAGCTGAGGATCAATGCAGCCACACAGTAGAGAAAGGGGTAAACTGACATTTTGAGAACTCTTAGACACAGACTATGAATTAGCATTGCTCTCTGGGGACTAGAAACACCATTACGTCCACCTTCCATTAGAGTGTAGGGCTTCCCTTGTGGCTCAGCTGATAAAGAATTCACCTGCAATGTGGGTAGACCTGGGTTTGATCCCTGGGTTGGGAAGATCCCCTGGAGAAGGGAAAGGCTACCGACTCCAGTATTCTGAAGAATTCCATGGATTGTGTAGTCCATTGTGTCACAAAGAGTCAGACACGACAGAGTGACTTTCACTTTCACTTTCAACAGACGAAATCCTAGCTCAGGTCTGGTTCATAGCAGGTCCACTGGGTCTACGGATCCAGCCAGTGGTGAGAGTCAGTGGTCCCTGAAAGTACAACCGAAATAAACACACTTGCAGACACCAGAACTCCCAGTCTGGCTCACTGTCTTTTAAAATAAAATGCTTATTTTATTTTCAAATAATACAGAAGGAAAGAGCCAGCTGAAGCCTTAGATACTGCCTTCCTCCTGGTTCTTTCAAGACGTCATACAACAAACAATATCTGCTAATAAGAGTGAATAGCAGAAATTAGTGTGAACTATAAAGATCTAAAGGATCCAGGGGAAATGGTCCCCATCATGTCTCCATTTATTTCAGAAAACTGACTTCTAAAAAACCCTATGGGACCTGGAATGTGACAGTAAACTATCACAAATATAATTAAGATGTAATCCCAAGTACAGCCACGGTGTGAAATATGGTATTCTAACTACAACCAATTAACACAGAGTTATGTGTACAGTTACCGAACTAGTTAATAGAATCTTTATTAACTCTTAAGAAGTATGTTCAGAAGCCATTTATATTTACACAGGAAGAAAAACAACATACATTTATGGTCTTGCACTAGGGCTATATTAACTTTTGTCTTCTGTCATACTAAAGTCTGATGAGCTGAATCATTCTGGAAGTTCTGGAAAACATGACATTTGTCTCCTATGTCAGTGAAATCAAATTAGTCAGGCCAGATGAGCAAGAAGAAAAAATGTTTTGGGTTGTGCAGTCAGCACATTCCACATGTATGAATCCTGCCCTGACCCATGTGGTAAGTGTCAGAGTAGTTATGGCAACCATAGGAACTAGACAATAAAACTCCACCCAAAGACTTTTAAGTTCATTGTTTTAAAAATACTCTGCTGTCTAAATCAGATTTCTAATCCCTAACCTAGATAGCATATTCAAAAGCAGAGACATGACTTTGCCGACTAAGGTCCATCTAGTCAAGGCTATGGTTTTTCCTGTGGTCATGTATGGATGTGAGAGTTGGACCGTGAAGAAGGCTGAACGCCGAAGAATTGATGCTTTTGAACTGTGGTGCTGGAGAAGACTCTTGAGAGTCCCTTGGACTGCAAGGAGATCCAACCAGTCCATTCTGAAGGAGATCAGCCCTGGGCTTTCTTTGGAAGGAATGATGCTAAAGCTGAAACTCCAGTGCTTTGGCAACCTTATGCAAAGAGTTGACTCATTGGAAAAGACTCTGATGCTGAGAGGGATTGGGGGCAGGAGGAGAAGGGGACGACAGAGAGTGAGACGGCTGGATGTCATCACTGACTCGATGGAGGTGAGTCTGAGTGAACTCTGGGAGTTGGTGATGGACAGGGAGGCCTGGCATGCTGCGATTCATGGGGTCGCAAAAAGTCGGACACGACTGAGTGCCTGAACTGAACTGAATGCTACAATGCCCTATTTTTAAGTGAGTAAACTGAAATATAAAAAGAAGAATCTACAATCAGTAGTTTTTGTATGGGTAATCAGAAGTAGATTTGAGTTCCAAAACATTCTTACATCTTGCATGACCTGTGGATACATAATCCTCATATTACAACAATCTTTATCAGGATGAATAGCTTTTTCTTTAAGACATTTTTATCCAAGCTGGCAGCACTGGGCATGGGTCAGTCCAAGTGCCTGGGAGTGGGACTAGAGACGTGAGATGGAGAAGGCTACAGCAGTTGGACCTTGCCATGCATGAATCAGATCAAGAGATGCAGGCCAAGCCAAGGTGCCCCAGCTTGATGAGAAGTGTTGCACTTTCAGTTCTCTCCACCAGCTCAAGAAATCTTCATCAAGAAAGACGAGGGACTAGAAGCTGAGTCAATAATTGTCTAATTCCACATATCCTTTAGGAAATGGTTGTAAACCACACCAAGGAGGAGCAAAAGCTGCTGCACACTGCTCAGCAGGTTGTTTATAAAAATGTGATGCTTGATAAACATAAGAATATGGACTCCTTGGGGAATCAGCTTTCCAAACCGAAGTAAATCCTCTACTTGGAATAACCAAGGCTGATAGAAGGAGTCACCAAAAGACCTGGCCAGATTCAGAGACTATAGCCGAAATTAAGTCATTAATCTTCAGTAATAGCATTTTTGAAGATAAATAGTTCTATGACGTTTAAATGGAAGAAATGGTAAGAAATGATTTCTAGTACCTATCATTAAAAGTCTGGAAATGTAAAGGCAAGTTGAACAATTATTGCCAGAATGAGGACAGACATTTCAGGCAAGTTGCATTCACTCAAAAGAAAGTACTTAGGAGAGGCTATGGAAATGGTAAATATTGAGGAGATTGCATTCTTCCTGCTGAGCTATGCTTAGGGAGTAAGTCTATAAATATGACTCATGTGTTAAAAGTTTAAAATACAGTTTAACTTAGTGGATATAAGGATAGCTATGTAATTAAAAAAAGTAAATATAGCCAAATATTTTGTACAAACAGTCATTTTGTTCAATTTGCAAGAACTCTAGCAGGAGATAACAGTACAAATGATAGCTATATATATATATATATATATATTTTTTTTTTTACTAATAGTACATCCCTTGGTACATCTGAGGGTATAAATAAAAACACAAGCCTAATGAATATAAACAACACAGGCATACCTCAGAGAAACTGCAAGTTTATTTAGAGATCACTGTAATAAAGCAAATTCTGCAACATAGTAAGTCACAAGAATTTTTGGTGCATACGCTGCTGTGGTGTGCTCCACTGAATCCAACTCTTTATGACCCCATGGGCTGTAGCCTTCCAGGCTTCTCAGTCCAAGGGATTTCCCAGGCAATACTACTGGAGTAGGATGCCATTTCCTTTTCCAGATGATCTTCCCGAACTAGGATCAAACCTGTGTCTTTTGCATCTCCTGCACTAGCAGGCAGATTCTTTACCTCTAGCGCCACCTGGGAAGCCCTTGGTGCATATAATAGTCATGTTTACATTTGTCTGTACACTATTAAGTGTGCAGTAGCACGCAGTCTAAAAAAATAATATATCCCTTAAGTAAAAAGTATTTTATTCCTTAAAAAATGCTACCATTATCTGAGCTTTCAGCAAGTCATAGTTTCTTTTTCTGGTTCAGTTCAGTTCAGTCGCTCATTCATGTCTGACTCATTGCAACCCCAAGAATTGCAACATGGCAAGCTCCCTGTCCATCGTCAACTCCCAGAAATCACTCAGACTCATGTCCATTGAGTTGGTGATGCCATCCAACCATCTCATCCTCTGTCGTCCCCTTCTCCCCCTGCCTTCAATCTTTCCCAGCATCAGGGTCTTTTCAAATGAGTCAGTTCTTCACATCAGGTGGTCAAAGTATTGGAGGTTCATCTTCAGCATCAGTCCTTCCAATGAATATTCAGGACTGATTTCTTTAGGATGGACTGGTTGGATCTCCTTGCAATCCAAGGGACTCTCAAGAGTCTTCTCCAACACCACAGTTCAAAAGCATCAATTCTTCAGCACTCAGCTTTCTTTGTAGACCAACTCTCACATCCATACATGACTACTGGAAATACCATAGCTTTGACTAAACGGACCTTTGTTGGTAAAGTAATGTTTCTGCTTTTTAATATGCCATCTAGGTTGGTCATAACTTTTCTTCCAAGGAGAAAGTGTCTTTTAATTTCATGGCTGCAGTCATCATCTGCATTGATTTTGGAGCCCTCCAAAATAAAGTCCATCACTGTTTCTATTGTTTCCACATCTACTTGTCATGAACTTATGGGACCAGATGCCATGATCTTAATTTTCTGGATATTGAGCTTTAAGCCAAGTTTTTCACTCTTCTCTTTCACTGTCATCAAGAGGGCTCTTTAGTTCTTCACTTTCTGCTGTAAGTGTGGTATCATTTGCATATCTGAGGTTATTGATATTTCTCCCAGCAATCTTGATTTCAGTTTGTGCTCCATCTAGCCCAGCATTTCTCGTGATGTACTCTGCAGGGTGACAATATATAGCCTTGATGTACTCCTTTCATATTCTTCGCAGCCAAAGATGGAGAAGTTCTATACAGTCAGCAAAAACAAGACCAGGAGCTGACTGTGGCACAGACCATGAACTCCTTATTGCCAAATTCAGACTTAAATGAAAAAAGCAGGGAAAACCACTAGACCTTTAAGGTATGACCGAAATCAAACCCCTTATGATTATACAGTGGAAGTGACAAATAGATTCAAGGGATTAGATCTGATAGAGTGTCTGATCAAGTATGGACAGAGATTTGTAACACTGTACAGGAGACAAGGATCAAGACCATCACCAATAAAAAGAAATGCAAAAAAGCAAAATGGCTGTCTGAGGAGGCCTTACAAACAGCTGTGAAAAGAAGAGAAGCCAAAAGCAAAGGAGTGAAGGAAAGAAAGATATACCCATTTGAATGCAGAGTTCTAAAGAACAGCAAGGAGAGATAAGAAAGCCTTCCTGAGAGATCGGTGCAAAGAAACAGAGGAAAACAATAGAATGGGAAAGACTAGAGATAACTTCAAGATAATTAGAGATATCAAGGGAACAGTTCATGCAAAGACGGGCTCGATAAAGGACAGATATGGTATGGACCTAACAGAAGCAGAAGATATTAAGAAGAGGTGGCAAGAATACACAGAAGAACTGTACAAAAATGATCTTCACAACCCAGATAATCACGATGGTGTGATCACTCCTCTAGAGCCAGACATCCTGGAATGTGAAGTCAAGTGGGCCTTAGGAAGCATCACTACGAAAGCTAGTGGAGGTGATGGAATTGCACCTGAGCTATTTCAAATCCTAAAAGATGACGCTCTGAAAGTGCTACACTCAACATGCCAGCTAATTTGGAAAACTCAGCAGTGACCACAGGACTGGAAAAGGTCAGTTTTCATTCCAATCCCTAAGAAAGGCAATGCCAAAGAATGCTCAAACTACCACACAATTGCACCCACCTCACACACCAGTAAAATAATGTTCAAAATTCTCCAAGCCAAGCTTCAACAGTACATGAATCATAAACTTCCAGATGTTCAAGCTGGATTTAGAAAAGGCAGAGGAATCAGAGATCAAATTGCCAACATCCGCTGGATCATCCAAAAAGTGAGAGAGTTCCAGAAAAACATCTACTTCTGCTTTACTGACTATGCCAAAGCCTTTGACTGTGTGGATCACAATAAACTATGGAAAATTCTGAGAGAGATGGGAATACCAGACCACCTGATCTGCCTCTTGAGAATTCTGTAGGCAGGTCAGGAAGTAACAGTTAGAAGTGGACATGGAACAACAGACTGGTTCCAAATAGAGAAAGAAGTATATCAAGGAAGTATATTGTCACCCTGCTTATTGTTGCTGGTAGAGGGTGAAATATTTTGAGAATTAACCAAAATGTGAAACAGACAGGAAGTAAACAAATACTGTTGGGTAACAATGGCATTGATAGACCTTGGGGAAGTGTTGTCACAAAACTTCAAACAAAACAGAACAAAACAAAACCGCACTGAAGAATGATAAAATGAGGGATGCCTGAATTGCCTGAATGTGGTTGTTACCACACTGACATCACATAAATCATACTGGTGAGGAACCTCTGCATATAAAGAATGTGGGGGTCTGTGGAAAAGTCTTTAGCTGCTTCTATGCTTTTTTTTGCACATTAGAGAACTCATACTGGAGACAAACTGTATACACACAATCTGTGAGGAAAAGTATTTTTCATATCTATAAGCTTATTAGATATATGATAACTCATACCAGAAAGAAACCTTAGGAAAGTCTTGAATGTGAAGAATCATTCAGACAGAACACCTATTTCATTATGTATCAGAGAACTAATATATAAGAAGGCATCCCTATGAACGAAATCAATGTGGGAACTCTTAAAAAACAGAGATCTCATCTCACTTTGCATTACAAAATTCACAATTGGATGAAACCATGAGTGCAAATATTATGGAAAACAATTTGATTAAAACTGTCACCTTTTCTCACACGAGACAACCCGTAAAGGAAAGAAGTTGTATGAATGCCATCAGTGTGGAAAATGTTTTAGCCAGAGTTCTGCCCTAATTTTTCACTGAAAAATTCATATGGAAAGTAATTATAAGAATGTTGTCAAATGTTGGAAAGACTTCATCTGTAAGAAAAACCTTATTGAGCATCAAATAACATATGCTGAAAGAGTAGTAATCCACTTTCTTCCGCCAGAATTCTCTATTTGTACTTGTTAGTGGCTTTAACATTATAAGGTACCAAAAGTCATATTAGAGAAAACACTTACTAATATAATAAATATGAAAAATTAGTCACCAGTAATTTTACTTTGTATCAAAGAAATTATTTTGGAGAGAAGCTCTGTAAGTTTCATCTATATAGAAATATTTTAAACCAATCAATCATGTTATTACCCTACAATGCATTTGAGAACTGGTCCTGGAGAGAAGCGCACATGTGTGCACGTGCTCTCTCTCTCTCTCTCTCTCTCTCTCTCTCTCTCTCTC
>SJYA01001600.1:482143-572792 GCA_006410615.1 Neotragus moschatus
AAGAAAGGCAATGCCAAAGAATGCTCAAACTACCACACAATTGCACCCACCTCACACACCAGTAAAATAATGTTCAAAATTCTCCAAGCCAAGCTTCAACAGTACATGAATCATAAACTTCCAGATGTTCAAGCTGGATTTAGAAAAGGCAGAGGAATCAGAGATCAAATTGCCAACATCCGCTGGATCATCCAAAAAGTGAGAGAGTTCCAGAAAAACATCTACTTCTGCTTTACTGACTATGCCAAAGCCTTTGACTGTGTGGATCACAATAAACTATGGAAAATTCTGAGAGAGATGGGAATACCAGACCACCTGATCTGCCTCTTGAGAATTCTGTAGGCAGGTCAGGAAGTAACAGTTAGAAGTGGACATGGAACAACAGACTGGTTCCAAATAGAGAAAGAAGTATATCAAGGAAGTATATTGTCACCCTGCTTATTGTTGCTGGTAGAGGGTGAAATATTTTGAGAATTAACCAAAATGTGAAACAGACAGGAAGTAAACAAATACTGTTGGGTAACAATGGCATTGATAGACCTTGGGGAAGTGTTGTCACAAAACTTCAAACAAAACAGAACAAAACAAAACCGCACTGAAGAATGATAAAATGAGGGATGCCTGAATTGCCTGAATGTGGTTGTTACCACACTGACATCACATAAATCATACTGGTGAGGAACCTCTGCATATAAAGAATGTGGGGGTCTGTGGAAAAGTCTTTAGCTGCTTCTATGCTTTTTTTTGCACATTAGAGAACTCATACTGGAGACAAACTGTATACACACAATCTGTGAGGAAAAGTATTTTTCATATCTATAAGCTTATTAGATATATGATAACTCATACCAGAAAGAAACCTTAGGAAAGTCTTGAATGTGAAGAATCATTCAGACAGAACACCTATTTCATTATGTATCAGAGAACTAATATATAAGAAGGCATCCCTATGAACGAAATCAATGTGGGAACTCTTAAAAAACAGAGATCTCATCTCACTTTGCATTACAAAATTCACAATTGGATGAAACCATGAGTGCAAATATTATGGAAAACAATTTGATTAAAACTGTCACCTTTTCTCACACGAGACAACCCGTAAAGGAAAGAAGTTGTATGAATGCCATCAGTGTGGAAAATGTTTTAGCCAGAGTTCTGCCCTAATTTTTCACTGAAAAATTCATATGGAAAGTAATTATAAGAATGTTGTCAAATGTTGGAAAGACTTCATCTGTAAGAAAAACCTTATTGAGCATCAAATAACATATGCTGAAAGAGTAGTAATCCACTTTCTTCCGCCAGAATTCTCTATTTGTACTTGTTAGTGGCTTTAACATTATAAGGTACCAAAAGTCATATTAGAGAAAACACTTACTAATATAATAAATATGAAAAATTAGTCACCAGTAATTTTACTTTGTATCAAAGAAATTATTTTGGAGAGAAGCTCTGTAAGTTTCATCTATATAGAAATATTTTAAACCAATCAATCATGTTATTACCCTACAATGCATTTGAGAACTGGTCCTGGAGAGAAGCGCACATGTGTGCACGTGCTCTCTCTCTCTCTCTCTCTCTCTCTCTCTCTCTCTCTCTCTCACACACACACACACACACACTTCAATAAACAGAGACATCAGATTTTCTTCTTTTCAAAAATTCCATAAATTCATACAACTGTGACTGTCCTTGAAGCCATTTTAGTTGAAGTACAGTTGACCTGGACTTCCCAGGTGGCACTAGTGCTAAAGAACCTGTCTGCCAACCAGGAGATGTTAGAGACACAGGTTCAGTTCCTGGNACTTCAATAAACAGAGACATCAGATTTTCTTCTTTTCAAAAATTCCATAAATTCATACAACTGTGACTGTCCTTGAAGCCATTTTAGTTGAAGTACAGTTGACCTGGACTTCCCAGGTGGCACTAGTGCTAAAGAACCTGTCTGCCAACCAGGAGATGTTAGAGACACAGGTTCAGTTCCTGGGTTGTGAAGATCCCCTGGAGGAGGGCATGGCAACCCACTCCAGAATTCTTGCCTGGAGAATCCCATGGACCAAGGAACCTGGCAGGTTACAGTCCATAGGACTGCAAACAGTCAGACACAAATGAAGTGACTTAGCATGCACACAAAGTTGACACACATAATGCTAACTTCGTGTATGCCACATAGTGATTCAACATTTAAATACATTGAGATGATCACCACATTTTTGTAACCATGTGTCACCATGCAAAATTATTATACATTATTGACTATACTCTTTTCACTGAACCCCACTCCCATGACTTACTTATTTTACAACTGGAATTTTGTACCTCTGAATCTCCTTCACATATTTTCCCAACCCCTCACACACTTCTCTCTGGCATCCACCAGTATGCTTGCTATAAATCTTTCTATTTTATTTTGGTTGCTTCTTTGTTTTATTAGATTCCACACAGAAGTGAGATTACATGGCATTTGTTTTTCTCTGTCTGATTTATTTCACTTACCATAATAACCTCCATATTTTCCAAGCAGCAAGATTTCATGCTTGTTTATGGCTAATACTCCATTTGAAACTATATATACCACATATTGCATCTTTTTTATCCATTCCTCTGTTGATGGACACAGCTTGCTGGTCTAAAGCATTCCTGACCAAATCTTAAGCTTAGATTCTGAGAAAGAACCATTTAACAGGCAAGTTGTTGTTGAGAAGTGTTCCAGGTTCATTATCTTCTTCAGAGAGAACAAGAAATAAAAATGCCACTGTAGGGCATGTTGTTGCTGAGAAGGCCAAGAACTGTATATAGTTCTTACAATAAAAGTAGGAAAACAATATTCCAGGGAGTTCAACTGTTTATGTGACTGCTTCCCTTTTGAGACATTTAATAGGTTTTAATATATGTGTCTTCTCTAAACCACATTCTGGTTAGCAGCAAGGAAATGTAAGGCAACAAATAGAAATATATACTATTCTTAGTATCTATTTTAAATATATCTGCATATGGATAAGGATTGAGTAAACACCTACAGATTAATGAACAGAAATGATTTAGTAAATAAAGAGATTATAAAGAAGTTTCTTTTTATAGTTTATTCAGAACTCCTGTAATAATATTTTGAATAAAAATTTAAATATTTTAAAAAAGGATATCTAGTTTGTCTATAATAAGGTGAGGGAAGCTTGGATACAACTTGCTAGGAAACTGTCCTGGGAATTATGTTGTTTTAGGTTACAGTGTATTACTCTCTGAGACATGGTTTTAAAACTCCTGAGAATTTGACAACCACGTAATTATCTTCAATTCTGGACCTAGAGGAAACAACAGACAGGTCATGGAAAGGTGTCATTTGAGTGGGAACATGTACTTGGATAACATATATAGTGGTGGTGGTGGTGGTAGCGGTGGTGGTTTACTCGCTAAGTCGTGTCCAACTCTTGCAACCCCATGGACTGTAGCCCACTACGCTCCTCTGTCCATGGGATTTTCCAGGCAAGAATACTGCAGTGGATTGCCATTTCCTTCTCCATAAATAGTAATTGTGCTCAAATGATAAACATAACATTGCAAAAGCTGCCCCACCACCACCATTCTCAAAGGTCTTTAATCTTCAAAAGCAAAACATAGTTAAGAGTAGAGACTTGAGCCTGACTGCCCAGGTTAAAATCCCACCTCTTCCCATAACTAGCTGATTGACCTTGGCCACATGCCTGAATTACACATCTCCCTATTTCTTAAAATAGTACTGACTGTGCAGGCTTATCGTATCAAATCAGTTAACACACAAATAGTTTAGAATAATGTTTGACATGTATTAAGTGCTTATAATTCCTATATGTTTCTTATTATTATTGCCCTTGTTATTATTGTTCAGTCACTAAATTGTGTCTGACTCTGCATCCCCATGGACTGCAGCATGCCAGGCTTTGCTGTCCCTCACTAGTTCCTGGAATTTGCTCAAATCCATGTCCTTTGAGTCAGTGATGCTATCTAAACCATCTCATCCTCTGTCACCTTTCTCTCCTTTTGCCTAGCCTAATTTAAACCTGCTTGAGTACTTACTTCACTCCCAGTCACACATGTTCTGCCCTTTTGCCTAAATCAGGAGTTATTAACTTGGGAGATCCCTCACTCCTTGTGGGTACATACATTCACTTCTGAAAATAAATAAACCACTTTTAAGATTATTTTTAAAAGGAAAAAAAATTCTCTAATTACACAAAAGTATTGTTTCACCATTTTATCATTTCAGTGTATTGATAATTAAAGCGTTGAAAGTGTTGATGCAGTTAGGATACCGAGCCAGCTGCTATGAAAAAAGCCAACAGAGTAGAATTAAAGAAGGTTCTTGTCTCTCATGCAACATCTGGAGTGAATACACTTCATAATTGCTATGGTCACTCCATGGATCAGGCTCCTTCTATCTTATTACTCAGTAAGTAGCTTCTATCTTCCGCTCTAAATCCTTTCCCATAACAATCCAGCCTGTGGCTAGCAGGGAAGGAGAATAGGAGGCATGCCTCATCTCTCTAAGCACAGGGCGAAGAAGTTGCACACACCACAGTCTACACTTTATTGGACATAACATAGTCAATGATCATGTCTAGATGCAAGGGAGGCTGGGGTATGTGTTGCTCCTGCTATTGCTAAGTCGCTTCAGTCGTGTACAACTCTGTGCGACCCCATAGACAGCAGCCCACCAAGCTCCCCGTTCCTTGGGATAACCTATGTCTAATTCAGGGATTGCATTTTTTCCAACTGGAAAAGACCTTGCTGTTGGGAAAGACTGGAAGCAAAAGAAGGGGGTGGCAGAGGATGAGATGGCTAGATAGCATCACAACTCAATGGACATGAATCTGAGCAAACTCTGGGAGACAGTGAAGGACAGGAGAGCCTGGTAAGCTGCAGTCCATGGGGTTGCAAAGAGTTGGACATGACTTAGAGGCTGAACAATAACAACAAACAACAATTCTTACCAAAAGAAAGAATATGAGAATCCATATGGGGGCTAAAATGTTGTCTCTGAAATAGCAGTATTCTCTGTAGCCCAACTTAAATGTCATATAGGTATTTGGAACTAGAGAAAAATGTGAATCTGTGTAATCTATTACATTCATATTGATGTTATACACTTTAAACAATGGGGCTTTCCAGGTGACGCTACTGGTAAAGAAAAAAAAAACAAAAACAAAAAACCCACCTGCCAATGCAGGTGACATAAGACAAAGGTTCAATCCCTGGGTCAGGAAGATCCCCTGGGGGAGGAAATGGCAACCCACTCCAGTATTCTTGCCTGGAGAATCCCATGGACAGAGGAGCCTGGTGGACTACAGNTTGGAATCCAGGGGTTCTGCTCCAAAGTACAAGACATACAAAAAATGGAGATACTCTGTTTAAAAGTTTGCAACTTAATTTCAAAACATTTGATTCATAGGAACAAAAAAGTCAAATAATACATACACAAAGGGAAAATAAGTTCTGCTGCTTAAGTTTGCAAAACTCAACTAAACAAAATAATTATTTTAAGTGAATCTTTTTTTTAATGTCAGATAATATTACAGTCCATTTTGTAATACCAAATTTCTTTCTTTCATCATTGAAAGACTAAAGACAATAGCTTATACAAGGGAATGAAAATGGGGGCTGATACTGGCAAAAGGAAATTGCAGCAGGCTGAAAAACAATAACAATACTAAGAATGTGCACACAATACATAGTACTTTCAGTCTAAAATGTTGGGTATATTTCAGCTACAGAAAGATAAAACAAGGTTTTTAAAGGGTTAAGACATAAAGAATTTGGAAGGCCAGAAAGCTTTCAGTTAAATGGCCTTATTAGTTTTCTAGAACTATGAAAAATTATCATAAGGACCAGATCAAATATTCCATAAAGATCATAAAGATCGGGGAAATGCAAATTCCAGATATTCTCAAAGGTACCATTCCAGTAAACTGAGGCACTAAGCACCGTGCTACCTCTTCCGTCAACTCCTAAGCCCTAGGAACTGGGGCTAGATATTGGGAATCCACTCTGTTATTAAGCATATTGTCTAGAATAAACTTCCAAAGTTGAAAATGTTGACAAAACACACATAGATAAGCACAATTACAATTTTAGATTTAACACCTAACAAAGAAATACTGCTTTAGGCCATGTTTCATGAACATTTTACAAGGTAAAAAATCACAAGCAAACAAGCTAAAACATTTTGATCAATACATTAAAAGTACACATTTAACACACCAGTCAGAAAGCTGTTAAGGAAAAAGTACCGATTTCCTACTCTCCAGACAGCATTAAGATGCCTAAAACAGCTTCGTTGGTCAAATCTGTGGGAAGTAGAAAAATTTTCAATACTAAAAAATATTCAGAAAAAAAAAATCATTAATGACTTAAATGGGGTACAAAAACTATACAAAGCAAACTCATAGAATGAAACTTTTTAAAACTTATATGTGACTTCATTAATATTCAAGAAAATGGATTCATTTATATATTTACCATGAAAAATGTTTTTGGCTTCATTGTAATGAAATAATCTATTTAATGTACTAGCTATGAACATGTAACTATTATTAAAATTTTATTTATTCTATAAATTAACTAAAATAATGGAATGCTTCCTTTGTCCAAAGCAAGTAGCATTTAAGCCATGCTTTAGGGCCTCCAGTGTAAAAGATTACAACAAGAATGCAGTGAAGATTAGTGGGGAAGACTTACAGTGTGGCTATTCCAAATGGAGAAAGAGTCAGCTCAAGAGCAAAACTTTGCTTCTGTTCTGTTCATTTGAAGGACATTTACTGCACTTACACTGTGCCAAGTACTCACTTACACTGTGCCAAGTACTCTTGTAGGTGCTTTACAAATATTAAGCTTTTGAGTCTCACAGCAACCCTAGGAGGTAAGTTGTATTATCACGTCCATTTCACAGATGAGACAATCAAGACACAGAGAGACTCAGAAACTTGCCCAAGAAAATAAGCGGCAGAGCCAGGACCTAAACAGTCCACACCCCCAACCACTAGAATGTGCTGGCCACTTTGAATGGTCCAAGCCTGCCCTGTACTTGATGTGCATTTCTACATTCCCTCTTTGTCTTACATGTTTTTCGTGATACTGGCACAATGATTATTTCATCAACCAATCTTTAGATAGGCTCTTAGGAGAAGGCACTGGCATCCCACTCCAGTACTCTTGTCTGGAAAATCCCATGGATGGAGAAGCCTGGTAGGCTGCAGTCCATGGGGTCGCTGAGAGTTGGACACGACTCAGTGACTTCAGTTTCACTTTTCACTTTCATGCATTGGAGGAGGAAATGGCAACCCACTCCAGTGTTCTTGCCTGGAGAATCCCAGGGACGGGGGAGCCTAGTGGGCTGCCGACTACGGGGTCACACAGAGTCAGACATGACTGAAGCAACTTAGCAGCAGCAGCAGCAGTAGGGAACAGCAGGCAAAGGCAGACATTGTTCCTGCTCTCATGGAGGCTGTAGTCTGCTGGGGAAGACAGGCATTACAAAATAATTACACAAATGAGTGTGAAATTGCTAATTAGGATAAGTGCTATGAGAAAAAGGCAGGTTCTTTCAAAGCACAGGACAAGGAACCTGATATGGTCTTGGCAGTCAGGGAAGGTTTCCTTGAAAAGTGATATCAAGCAGGAGCACTAAATGCTTTGTCATTATCCAGATGAACCAGCGAGGGGGCTGGAAATTTATAATTCCTCTAATTTCCATGCAGTGAGGCCAGCTGAGGAGTTCCTTGCTGCAGGAGTGAGAAGACAGATTGCGCTAATCCATATCTTAGGGATTTCCAGACGTCTAGCAAAGGTGTCCATACAAGTATAGTGAGATGACAGGACCAGATAAGCTGGGGCTGACACAGGCCCTCTTGGGGGTAAAGGCAATGTTTAGAGGCCTCCTTGTCTCTTCCTCTCCTATTAAAGCACCCCCTCCTCAACTACTTACTATGTTGAGAATAAAAGTAGGAGGGAATTATGAATAATGCTGAGGGATATTTGTGAAAGATTCATTGTTTCAACTGCTAGAATTGACATTAACTACTTCCATGGCACAAACGGATCTCACAAGGTCAAAAAGGTTTACTGTGAATTAGCTTACACAATTTTATCCCAAGGACCCAGGATGTTCTGTTACTTCTAGAATTGGAATGGGCCTTTTCTAGGCCTCTCTGACTTCCTAAACACCCTCTTGAAATGTGAAGACCAACAGGGTTCACAAGAAAAGTAAAAGTTTGAACAGTGATGCATGCAGCAGAAAGGCCACTTCCTGCCATGTGCACGCCTCACTCCTATTAATATATTTCTCCATAGCGTTGGTTCTGTTTTTTAATAACAGCACAACACTGCTGACTCACATTCACCATATGGTCCTCTTGGACTCCCAGGTCTCTGTCTGCTGTACTTGTGCCTGCCTAGTTAGTCTTTTCTTAACCGGTCTCTGTGAAATTACTTGGATGTTTTCATGCCTACAAGAGCCTTGGGTATATCCTTATTGATTCTGATTTTGGTTTCAGCACATCACCTCTCTAAATTACACCATTTTCAAGCATGCTACACTTTTTCGGGTCCCCATAAGGCCTCCCCTGACTTACTTCAAGGGCCTCCTAACTGATTTCTCTGCCACCACCTTTCCCAATGACGATCCTCTCCTTGCACAGTCATCATGTCATGCTTCAGACAACAGAACACAATAATTAGACAGCTTCCCCTTATGGAAAACTGAAGCTCCAATCCCTTAGACTAACATTCAAAAGCCTCTGTATCTGCACCCAACCTTTTTCCTCCCAAATTTTGACCCCATGGAACCTAAATATCAAGCACACAAGACTCCTCACCTCTCCACAACATTCTCTGAGCTCCACTGGGTTTGTTCATGCTCTCTGTTTTTCCAGAATGCCACCATTCCCAGCCCTATACTTTATTTCTACTCTATAAATCTTTTCAATGTTAAGGCCATCTTCATTTTTCGCAATAACCCCATTGAACATGCCCTAGCATCCACTGCGCTTCCATAGTACTTTGCATCACTATTCTAAACCAGTAGTTCCTCAAGGATTCTAAGAGTCACTAAACACAATGGTTGGAATAATAGGACTGGCCTGTTCAAGTTCTGGGGGAAAATAAGTGGCAAATAGGAAAAAATTTAATAGTTGTAGATTATAAAATTAGCATAAGGTTTTCAAAAATAAACCTCTTTTTGATACCTTTTGGTTTCAAGCACACAAATGTTTTCAAATAATCTTTGACTACTGCTGCAGCGTCATTCTCTCAGAAGCTGATAAAGCCACAATTTGCAGGTTATAAAATTTTTAATTTGCGTGGCTCTAGTGGTAAAGAATCTGTCTGACAATGCAGGAAATATAAGGAACTCAGGCTCGATCCTTGGGTCGAGGAGATCCCCTGGAGTAGGAAATGGCAACCCATTCCAGTATTCTTGCCTGGAAAATTCCACAGAGGAGCATGGCAAGAGGTTACAGCCCATGGGGTCACAAAGAGTTGGATATAACTGAAGTGACTTAGCATGCATGTATGCATGCATTATTAGGTTTTTACATATTATCCTTGTGTTTAAAGCATGTGTTTGTGACTCTGGTCTTATACCGGGATACTGAATAAATGGAGTTTAAATAGCAGTTCTCTCTCTTGGCATGAACATGGTCACCTGTGTTTTTCTACCAAAAGTTGAATCAGTAATTCCTATATTCTCTTACTGAATGAAGCTGAACTAAACCATGCACATGAAAAATGATCCTACGTTTAGAATCTAGAGTATAAAATTACAAAACTCTATTATCTAAAATCTTACTGGTATCAAAGTAAGTTGTATGCACAACTTCCTATGGAGAGGAAAAGAAAGACACACTAAATGTGCTGAACAAAATGATCATATTCTTCTAGAATGTAAAAAGAATGACATGAGTATTTATGGTATAAATGGAACAGTGGTTCTGATGGTTCCCAAGTTCTATTTTCATGTGGTATGGGCAGCAAATAGTCTTAGGTGCTGAGGGGACCCTTGAATTTGAGCAAGAGTGATTTCCTATCACCAAACTGAATTTGGATTAGGCAAAAAACACCTTAATTGCCCTACCAGAAGCCAGTACTCTTCTACTCAGGTTGGGTTTTCCTATGGTGAAATATGTGATTGGAAAATGTAGGAAAAAATCCCAAACATAGTCACTGGAACCATAAGAACAAAAGGATAACATGAATAAATGTGATGCAAGGACATAAGAAATAGTATTCTGAGAGACCATATGGCAAAATCTCAGAAGAGGAGAAATCTGGGGGAAAACACTGGGAAACAAAATAGGCTTATTAGTATTAGGTTCTAATTTCTAGAAATAGGAGTCATTTCATGGTAAGGCAGATTGGTGAATCAAACAGGTCAAATCACTTGGTAAAGGAGTTATTTTCTCAAGTTACCAACAGAACCACTTTCGCCAACAGAACCAGTGGAGTTTTCTGAACCCTGTATGTGCACATAAAAAGGGCAGAGACATTGTAGGAAAGAATGGCCAATTCAGTCAACAAAGACAAAGTGAGATGAGCAACGTTTAAGAATCCTAGGTAAAGAACAAAAGGCAAGTATGAAGCTCAAGAGACACAGTGAACTGCCATTAAAAACCATGGGGCCAACGGAAGTAGGAGAGAATGAGCCAAAAGCAAACGTGTATACATCCCACCTCTTCCACCATGCAAATACACACACACATACACACACACATCTTCCTTATACTTAGATATATATGTGTGTGTGTGTGTGGTGTAGATAGATATATATTTAATTAGTAAACCTTGCTATAATTTTCATTCATATTGAAAGTTTTTATTAGTCAAAAATATTTGTCACAATTTTGGAATTTTAAACTGGTACTATAGAATCAGGAATAGCTGAATATATTTGAACTTACCATTTCACTAGGGGGCTATATATCAGCTAGGATGGCCTATTGAGGAGTCAGGCTGAGTGAATGTGCCCACACTTTTGCTACCAATATGGATAGTGACAAAGCATAGAGTTTGCATCTTAACAGGGATGATGAAAGTGAAAGTGAACGTCACTCAGTCGTGTCCAACTCTTTGAGATTCCATGGACTATATAGTCCATGGAATTCTCCAGGCCCGAATACTAGAGGGGGTAGCTGTTCCCTTCTCCAGAGGATCTTCCTAACCCAGGGATTGAACCCAGGATACGTGCATTGTAGATGGATTCTTTACCAGCTGAGTCACAAAGGAAATCCGCTTATCCCTTCTCCAGCAAATCTTTCAACCCAGGAATCGAACGCGGTCTCCTGCATGGCAGGTAGATTCTTTACCAACTGAGCTATCAGGAAAGCCCTAATAGGGATGATATATATAATAAATAAACAGAACACTGATCATGCTCTCACCTGATTAATTCCACCACTCAACTCTTGACAAACTACAAAAAAAACTTGCTACTCAGGAAAGTGAGGCTAGTGATGTGAATTCAGGTACAGTTTTCTTTTGTGTCTGACGTTTTGGTAACCTCTCTTCCCCTTTCAGAAACGTTGCTCAGTGCCCTATAACCCTGGGCCAGTCATTCCAGGTTTGTCCTCTCTGAAAAGTATTTATCTAGGTGTCTTTTTTCAAGGAGCTTGGGTCGATCTAGTTAACATGATAAATGCCTAAATCAGGAAAGAAATGGAGAACAAGTCACTTATGTGTCCTGTGAGACATTCCAGTAACATTAGTGATACTTTCTGGGAAGGAAGGTCTAATCATGACAATTGAGTGGGTATTTTCTCACCTCTTTGACAGAGCTGTCAATGTGTAATTATACAAGAACTTGGAGAAGCAGAAAATAAAAATCTTAACTCACCGTTATTGTTGTGTGGTCGCTAAGTTGTGTCTGACCCTTTTGCAGTCCCACAGACTGCAGCCTACCAGGCTCCTCTGTCCATGGAATTCTCCAGTCAAGAATACTGGAGTGGGTTGCCATTTCCTTCTACAGTGGATCTTCCTGAGCAAGGGACAGAAATTTGTCTCCTGCACTGCAGGTAGATTCTTTACCACTGAGCCACCAGGGAGGCCCTAACTCATCATTACTATCTCGAATACCCATTCAACACTTTATTTTGCTCTCTCTTCATATTCCATCAATCTTTTGAAACTCAAATTTCCCTGGCATTTATATAAAACGATACTGTTTATATTAAGAGAGACTTGTTGTTGTCCTTGAGTCGTTGTGTCCAACTCTTTAGCAGCCCATGGACTATAGCCTGCCAGGTTCCTCTGTCCATGGGATTTCCCAGGCAAGAATACTGGAGTGGGTTGCCATTTCCTTCTCCAGGGAATCTACCCAACCCAGAGATAAAACCTGCCTCTCCTGCATTGGCAAGTGGGTTCTTCATGGTTGAACCACCAGGGAAGCCTTTAAAAAAGATTACAGCTTACTTAAAATAAGACTATGTTATTATACAGTAACAGTAAATGACTTAGAAAGATGCAAAACTGCAAAATGCCCACCTTTATGTTCTATTTATTACAACCCTTTCCTGAAATAAATCTTTTTTCCTGATTATAAAAGCAAAACATGTTTATTAGAGAAAAAACTTATCTTTTTTCCTCGAGGGGCTTTTTACTTACTGATCTGTAAGAGGTCATTAACAATGAAATAGAGTAAAAAGACTGTATATAATACATTTCAAAATTTTTTATATGTATAGTGTACTACTTTGGGCTCCTCTATAGCTGAGACAGTAAAGAATCCACTTGCAATGCAGGAAACCTAGGTTCGACCCCTGGGTCAGGAAGATCTTCTGGAGAAGAGAATGGTTACCCTCTCCAGTATTCTTGCCTGGAGAATTCCATGGACAAAGGAGCCTGGCAGGCTACAGTCCATGGGGTTGAAAAGAGTCAGACACAACTGAGTGACTAACACTAACTAACTTACTACTTTATTTTGTCTTATTTTTTTACTACTTAAAAATGTGTATCATAGTCAACCTACCAGTTGTTTCCTTTTAAATTATTTTATTTTTTATGCTTAAAAAGGCTTTCCCTACATGATATCAAAGTCACATGTATTTCTTTCTAGGTTACTTTTGTGATAATTTTTCACAAAGTAGTTTTTAAATTAATTTTTACCAATTGGCTATAATGAGCTAACAGAAGTCCGGAAAAGGGGAAAAAAAATCCCTCTAAAACCTGATATTTTTAAGAAGATCGCATAATGACACAAATGAAAAGCTACTTAAAATATAATAAGTTATCACAAAATTATGAACAATGTATATCTGAGAAATTTGACAAAACAAGCATAATATTGTTTTGCAATGAGTAGTTTGGGATAAAAGGCACTATAGGTACAATACATCTGGATCTAAATGGTCATGGTTAAGAGCAGCAAATGTTATCTGTAAATCATTTTTATAATAAACTAATTTTAATCTATACCAGTCTATAGAATGAAAATGCCTGTTCACAAGTTTTTATTTCATGTCAATTAAGTTGAATAGAATATCTGTTAGTAGCATGACTGCAGAAGTCCTGGGTATAATCAAACTCCGCAGGAAGCTATATAAACCAATTCAAAACTTACAGCAAACAATATGGTCATAACCATTAGAGCCCTTGATTCCTATCTGTAGTCTTAGGATTTACATACCAATTTCTTAATAGAAGAGTTTCCCTGTGGCTCAGAGGTAAAAAATCCACCTGCCAATGCAGGAGACATTGGTGGCGCGGGTTTGATCCCTGGGTTCAGAAAATCCCATGAAGAAGGAAATGGCAATCCACTCCAGTATTCTCGCTTGGAAAAATCCCATGGACAGAGGAGCCTGGCAGGCTACAGTCCATGGGGTCCCAAAGAGTCGGACACAACTTAGTGACTAAACAACAGCTTCTTAATAGAGAGCTATGCACAAAAAGGTGTTCATTTCTAAACTGTTTGCAAATAAGAATCCGAAATAATCTAAATATTTTTAAATGCAATGAAATACACAGCCATTAAATGATAATTACCAAAGTACAGAATAATAGGAGGCCACATATAAATTTTAGAAATAACCATATGTGTGCTATGGTTACAATCATGCTGAAAAATGAACATCAACAGCATGTTCGAGAAAGCCAGCACAGAAATGCGAACAACATATGCCATGATGGAGACACAAGGATTACAATTTCTTTTTTTAGAAAAAGTTCCTTGACTACAATATTTGTGCAACAAAAATAATTAATAGAAAGCTTTATAAATGCCTCAGGTCAGTGTTTCCTCCAGTGTATTTTGTAGGATATAGTTATTCCAGCAGGACTGGGCACAAGAGACCTGGCTGTCAAGAGTTTTTTGTTTTGTTTGATTTTGCTTTGTTTTGCCAAATGAATATAGGCATTTAGATATCTGAAATTTAAATGCAGTTCAACTGAATTTTGTTGTTTGCTTTTCTGCCTGTTAACTGACAGAAACTTTCAAACACTATTTTAAAAAGCAAAAAACATCATTTCCAAAGTTTACTTGTATATAGCATCTGTTTGAATGAAACAATGGTCGGGACTAATCTCCCACCAAAGACAGTTTTTATGCTCCTCTGCGTGCTTAGTACTTTTTTTTTACTTTTTTAAAATATAAATGTATTTAATTGGAGGCGAATTACTTTACAATATTGTATTGGTTTTGCCATACATCAACATGAATCCTCCATGGGTGTACACATGTTCCCCATCCTGCCTGGGAAATCCCATGGATGGAGGAGCCTGGTAGGCTACAGTCCATGGGGTCACTAAGAGTCAGACAGGACTGAGTGACTTCACTTTCACTTTTCACTTTCATGCACTGGAGAAGGAAATGGCAACCCATTCCAATGTTCTTGCCTGGAGAACCCCAGGGACAGAGGAGTCTGGTGGGCTGCCATCTATGGGGTTGCACAGAGTTGGACACGACTGACACAGCTTAAAAGCAGCAGCAGCAGCATGCTGAGTCACCTCAGTCATGTCGGACTCTTTGCAACCCTATGGACTGTAGCCTGCCAAGCTCCTCTGTTCATGGGATTCTCCAGGCAAGAATACTGGAGTGGGTTGCCATACCCTTCTACAGGGAATTTTCCCCACCCAGGGATCGAGCCCGGGTCTCCTGCGTCTTCTGCACTGCAGGCAGATTCTTTACCGCTGAGCCACCAGGGAAGCCCTATGCTCCTCTAGATATTTTCAAACCACTACAAATATACAGCATTATTAAGATCTTAATCAGTCTAGGGGTTACTCTATTGTTCATAATCTATAATTACTAAATTATGTATTCTTTAATATACTCTGGTTGATGAAATGCAAAGGTTATGATCTTAGATAATTATGCAAACTATGCAATATGATAACTCATGGGAACTCACTGTATTTTTTCTAATTCTCCAAGAATAACTCAAGTTTTTAGATATTGCAAAGCTGACATTTCCAACTACCCTCAAATTTATACAGACTTCCATTCACTTCCTATCTTAGAAGAGTGAACATATTTAAATTCAGTAAGTTTACTGAATTACTCCCATACTTACTGAACATACACTAAATTATGGATATATATGGAAAGTGATACTTAGATGAATATAACTTGTCCTAGCTTTAAACCCATCCACAGTCAAGTGTGCAGGCTGTGTAGTGGGATACGGATCCAAGGCAACAACTACAGAAACAAATGTAAATGAGGTGTAACATAGGTGAGATACAAAAAGGGATCCAGAAGTTAAGAGAATGAGAGGGAATCATTTTAAGGAGTCAGAATCATCAAGAAGGGAGGATGCATACTAGACGCTCTTAAAGAACATGTAGAATGTCTCCTGAGTAGGCAACAAAAATGAGTCTCACAGGCAGCCGTGAAGGAGAAAAGGGGAATAATGAGACAGCAATGCCGTGCATGCCAGCACAGAAGGTTCACGCAGAGGAGCATGGGGACATTTTTTGGAACATGAGCTTGAGTTTGGAACGTGGGTACTCTGAGTGACAGGCTAAGGTACTTAGATTTAATTTGGTAGCCACAGAAGTGCACCAAACGTTGAAAAGCAAGGAAAATTTAAAACTATGAAAGCCTAATCTGGTGCAGGTGTGTGTCATGATTAGGAGCTATAACACTGGAAAACTGACACTCAGGAAAAGAGAGGGGAGGAGGAAGGAGAGAGAGAATGGAGATTAAGGTATGTGACAGGAGGACAGTAGAGAATTAAGCAGCAGCTTGGACATTTTTGGATGGCGCAAAAATCTGACATCCCAAAACCAGCGAGAGAAAAGAGTTTAGAAAGTGCATATGTCAAGAATAATCAATGATGTTCAAAAAAAAATCAATTACTTAACTAGGGGAATATGGTCAGGAAGGAAATCTTAACAGACATGTAATCTTAAGTACATTTCATGAATCCATCTAGAATTAAATTTAATGCTATCACAGTAGTACTTTTGCAAAATAACACAATCATAGTATACATGTGGGACAAAAGCTAGAAAGAATTAAGATAAGAGAATATTCTCTCTCACCTGTCAAAATCACCAGGGTCAGAAAGCTCCAAAAAGCTTGTTCAAGCATCTGTGAAGTCACTCCCTAATCCCCAGGGCTGAATTACTTCCTAGGGATTTGAGTCCACCTCTATAATTTTATTTACTGAAATGTAACAGGTTGAGAGGGTAACATCTGTTTATCCATTAACTCTATTTCAAGAGAAGCAGAACAGAAATTGGTTGCATCTTCAAGCACACCATGACACGGTGGGAGAACTCTTGAGGCTGGAGGAATCAATTATCAAATCCAGGGTATGTAACACCTTTCAGGAAAGTACTTAGGTCTTTTTAAGATCCTTAATCATTTGCTGCTACTGCTACTGCTGCTAAGTCACTTCAGTCGTGTCCAACTCTGTGCAACCCCATAGACGGCAGCCCACCAGGCTCCCCTGTCTTTGGGATTCTCAAGGCAAGAACACTGGAATGGGTTGCCATTTCCCTCTCCAATGCAAGAAAGTGAAAAGTGAAAGTGAAGTAGCTCAGTAGTGTCAGACTCTTAGCGACCCCATGGACTGTAGCCTACTAGGCTCTTCCATCCATGGGATTTTCCAGGCAAGAGTACTGGAGTAGGGTGCCATTGCCTTCTCGGGTTAATATTTAAATTATTTACTAATATGATTTTCAGTTCAGTTCAGTCATTCAGTTGTGTCTGACTCTTTGTGATCCCATGGACTGCAGCATGCCAGGCCTCCCGTCCATCACCAACTCATCAAGTTTACACAAACTCATGTCCATTAAGTCAGTGATGCCATCCAACCATCTCATCCTCTGTCGTCCCCTTCTCTTTCCGCCTTCAATCTTTCTCAGCATCAGGGTCTTTTCCAAGGAGTCAGTTCTTTGCATCAAGTGGCCAAAGTATTGGAGCTTCAGCTTCAGCGTCAGTCCTTCCAATGAACATTCAGGACTGATTTCCTTTAGGATTGACTGATTTGATCTACTTGTAGTCCAAGGGACTCTCAAGAGTCTTCTCCAANTGAAGCCTGGCTTGGAGAATTTTGAGCATTACTTTACTAGCGTGTGAGATGAATGCAATTGTGCGGCAGTTTGAGCATTCTTTGGCATTGCCTTATGATTTTAGCAACTCAAATATCATTTTTAGAAGTGCAGTCATCTCCCCTGCCTGCGTACTCATGTATCAATACCTACACACCTTGCCTATCTAGGACCTTAGGCTACTATTTCTAGACACCTGTTGTGTATTATTGTGGGCATAAAGCAAGCGAGCAAGGTGAATGTTTTTGCTGCTATGGAAATATCATTTAATTTCCTAATTAGTAGGTATATAAATGCAAAACCATAATATTTGCTTATTTACCAAGTGTGGCAACTGATTCTATTTTTCACATCTGAGGACAAACTTCTAATGTTTTCAACAGTTCCTTTAAGTAAGAATTAAGAATTTAACCTGTCTTGCATTTTAATGTTTACAAACTCATTTGTTGTACACAAGAGAAATGAGAGAATGGAACATAAAACATATGTAAGTCATTATTTCTCCTTAAACTATATGAAAATATCTGTTTACTAACAAAAAAAAAGTTGTGGCATTAAGTTTAAAAAAGGGGTTTCTTTAAATCATAACTTCCCTTATACTTAGGATTCACAATAGGCTATGATAATTACAAAACTGGACGTCTGCAAGTTATCTATCATATCAAGGAAGGTATAACTGACCTCTTCTTTCCACACTTCCATCAAGTTTTCTCTAGTTTGAGCTTTGCAATCAGGTAGTAAGTGGTAACTGTGCAGATGAAGCATAAAATTTTTAAAAGTGGTAACATTCTAAAACTCATTGCTTTCTTCCTACTGCCTGATTTGCCAGTGAACTCCCTACTCATGATGGTTTCTCATGTTTGAGCTGCTTCTCTGCAAATGAAGCAAACTAACTTTTCCCTTTCTGCTTCCTCCCTTCCCTTGCCTTCCCAGCTTCCCTGATTGCTCTGTTGGTAAGAACCGGCCTGCAATGCACGAGAGCTGGGTTTGATTCCTGGGTTGGGAAGATCCCCTGGAGAAGGTAAAGGCTACCCACTCTAGTATTCTAGTGATTCTTTCATTTTCTTTTTATTCATTTCCCAGTTCAATACTACTTCAGATTTCTGAGCTGACCATTTTTCTGAAGCTATTCTCGTAAAGATCAACGTGAGATCAACTTCTTACTGAACAAATACAGTGGCCTCTCTTTAGTCTTGACCCTCCCTGATCTCTGGACAGCATCTGGTGATTGCCTTTCATCCCTGGAAACACTGCACACTTGGGAAACTCTTCTCATCCAAGAAGAAAGTTGAGGAAAACCAACTAATGGAGAGCTCACCTCCACCCTGCCTCCTACAGTAAAATCAGTGATTGTTCTGCCTGTGCACAGAACAACGGTGTGAAAACAATTTGGCAAGGGCCAGATATATAAAGTTCCCTTTTTACTGATAAAACTATTTCTGCTAGTTATATAGCCACTATTAGAAAAATATCTCTACTTTTCGCTAGAGACGTGACACACACTATTAACAAGAGATACTGCTTTTCCCTCTTTTACTGAAAGCATATTTCACACAAAACACTAAACTCATAAGAGTTACAGTTTCGTTTAGCAAGCTACATTTTTAAAACTCACTGGTGCCAATAATTGATCAGTGAGTAAAAGGAAGAAGAATGTAACTAGAAGGAAAATTCTGCTGGCTTAAATTTCAGAAATCAGGATAAAGGGAGACCAAATCTAACATTACTGCAGCCTTAGAAGCAGACCACACATCATCTGGCTGCTCATCTGGCCACTTCTCACTGCCTCTTCTCACAGCCAGCTGAGTTCAGAGGTCCCTGAGACCAGACTGTATGACCGCTGAAATCCCAAAGCTTTGGCCACAGAAGAGCCTCCCAGCTGGTTGTGCCATCTCTTACCTTCCTTCCTCCCACTGGCTCTCAGAACCCAGAGACCTCATGGGTGGAAGCAATGAACAGATGCAAGATTTGATTTTACAAACTGCCTTTCTTTGCCTCTGTCTATTCTGGGTAAAAATCCGAACTAAGCGTTCAAAGTGAGAGTAACAGTTCTCTCTCTGCCATGTTTTGTTTTGTTTTCACTTTGCTGATTTCCTTGACTTCAGTGGTAAATACCCTGTTGTTTCCTCACTTTCTTTTTCATCAAATGCTTTTCATTTCTTGTTTTTCTCTTAAATGATCAGTGTTCTTGAGGATCAGAATTCCACGCTTCTTAGAGCACTTCAGACAACCTCTGGGATGATTCATCTACTTCCATGGTTTCAATTGCCTCGTCTTTGCTCCTAAATTTCAAATTTGAGTACAAATAACTTCAGAAGTCCAGACCTTATTCATAAATGTCTACTGAAATTGGCATCTCTAAAGCTCCTCAAATTTAACATCATCCAAACCAAACATCAGCTTGCTCCCAAACTATCTATTACATGAGGAGGACAAATGACAGAAAGCAGTTACCCTTGTCTTTGCCTTTGCCCTCTGTCTCTTACATCTAGATGGTCCCTAAATCCTCTGAGTCCTGTATAATCAGTGCTGTTTTCTCCATCCTTCCTGCCACATCATACATCAGCCTTCCTCTAAGCACCATGGCAACTATATTATCTGTTAATCCCTAAATAATTTACAATCCTACCTTCATGCATTTTCTCCAGCCTGGAATGCCATTTTCTGATTTTGCTTTTGCTTTACAAGAAAGTTCTATATGTTCTTCAAATTTCCATTCAAATGAGAATCTTCTTGACATTTTTCTAATTTTGTTTAACCTTACTCTTTCATTATTGCTACCCAGAACTCTGTTTAATCCTCTGCATACATGCTAAGTCACTTCAGTCATGTCTGACTCTTTGAGACCCTACAGACTGTAGCCAACCAGGCTCCTTTGTCCGTGGGATTCTCCAGGCAAGAATACTGGAGTGGTTGCCATGCCCTCCTTCAAGGGATCTTGCCAACCCAGGGCTCGAACTTGTGCCTCTTATGTCTCTCTCCTGCACTGGCAAGCAGATTCTTTACCACTAGTGCCACTGGGAAGCCCCACTCCCAGTCATATTCTTCAGCTGTTTGTTTAAAGTCTGCCCTTCCTACTAGATATCCTAAGAGGAGAAAGCACATCGCACTCACACTGGTATTATAAATAGGGCATCTTACGTAAGAAAGGCAACTTAAAATGTTTTTTCAGCTATATTATAGCTAGATGTGAGTACAATAGTTAAATATCAATTTTCAAAGTAAAATATTCCTTTTCATGATTACAGGAACACAGTAAAATTCTACTCTATAACATGTATTAGCTTTCAGTTCATCTCTTGTGAAAAATGAATGATTTAAAATTATGACAAGGAGTAATTTTTACTTTCTAAATGGAAAAACTAAAACTACAAATAATTATTTGAATTGCTAGCCTTATATTTTTTATTGAGATATGATTCACATGCTATAATGTTCACCATTTTTAAAGTATAAAATTCAGTGATTTTTTTTTTCCTGTATATGCACAACCGGTAGTTGAGACCATCAAAATGATATATACTTTCATCACCCAAAAAGGAAATTCATACCCATTCCTATTCACTCACCATTCTCCTCTTCCCAACCCTGGTAACCACTAAGCTATTTTCTGTCCTTATAAATTTGCATACTCTGAGCATTTTATTTAAATGGGATCAAACATTTTATTCCCGGCTTCTTTCGCTTATCTAATAAAATGATTTCAAGGTTATTCATGTTTTCACATGTATTAGTACTTATTCCTGTATTAATACTTATCCTAAAGTATGGTAGCTCAGACAGTAAAAAATCTGCCTGCAATATAGGAGACCCAGGTTTGACCCCTGGGTCAGGGAGATCCCCTGGAGAGGAGAAGGGAATGACTACCCACTTCAGCATTCTTGCCTGGAGAATTCCATGGACAAAGGAGCCTAGAGGGCTGCAGTCAACAGCATCACAGAGTCAGGCACAACTGAGCGACTAACACAGAGATGGATATATCACCTTGTTTATCTGTTCTTCAATTGATGGTCATCAGTTAGTTTCACTTTTGGGCTACAACAAATAACACTGCTACGAACGATGGCATACAGGGCTTTGTGTAAACTGATGTCTTCATTTCTCTTGGGTGTAAATCCAGGAGCTGAATTGTTGGATCACAGGCATCTCTGCTCTTGAGGAAGTACCAAACTGTTTCCCAAACAGGCTGCCGCATTTTACAATTCCACAGAAATCTATGAGGATCCCAATTCCTCCACACCCCCACCAACATTTGACAGGTCCCTCTTTTTTATTAGAACCAGCCTAGTGGGTATGTATGGCTATCTCATTATGCTTTAGATTAGCGGTTACCTAGTGATTAATGATGCTGAGTATCTTTTCATGTGCTTATTTACTGTTTGTATATATTCTTTAGAAACATACCTATTTTAACCATTCCCCAAGGACAAACAAGGCATTTGTCTTTTTACAATTAAATTATAATAATTATTACTATAATATACACTTTCTCATCAGATATATGATTACAAACATTTTCTCCCATTTTGTTGACTGTCATTTTACTTACTTGATGGTGTCTTTTGAAGCACAAAAGTTTTCAATTTTGATGAAATTCAATTTATCTCTGTTTTTCTCTTTGGTGTCATATCTAAGAATCCATTGCTTGATCCAAGGTCAAGATTTACATCAGTTTTTCTTCTGAGAGTTGTATAAAGATCTGTGATATAGTTGAAGCTATGCTTTCTATATGGGCTGAGATGGGTCCAGTTTCATCCTTTTGCCTGAAAATATTCAGTTTAGGACAAAAAGATGACACTGAAAGATGAGCGCCCCAGGTCTAAAGGTATCCATCATGCTACCTGGGGAGGAGAACTACTAATAGCCCCAGGAAGAATGAAGTGACTGGTCCAAAACAGAAATGACACTCAGCTGTGGATATGTCTGGTGATAAAAGTAAAATCCGATGCTGCGAAGAAAAATATTGCATAGGAACCTGGAACATTAGGTCCATGAATCAAGGTAAATTAGATATGGTCAAGAAAGGGGTGGTAAGAATAAACATCGACATGTGAGGAATCAGTGAACTAAAATGGACAGGAATGGGCAAATTAATTCAGATGACCATTGTCTTTACTACTTTGGGCAAGAATTCCATAGAAGAAATGGAGTAGCTCTCCTAGTCAACAAAAGAGTCCAAAATGCAGTACTTGGGTACAACCTCAAAAATGACAGAATGATCTTGGCTCGTTTTCCAGGCAAGCCATTCAACATCACAGTAATCCAAACCTATGCCCCTACCACCAGTCCTGAAGAAGCTGAAGGTGATCAGTTCTATGAAGACCTACAAGACCTCCTGGAACTAACACCAAAAACAGATGTTCTACTCATCACTGGAGACTGGAATGCAAAAGCAAAAAGTCAAGAGATACCAGGAGTAACAGGCAACTCTGGACTTGGAGAACAAAATGAAACAGGGCAAAGGCTAACTGAATTCTGCCAAGAGAATGCTTTGGTCATAGCAAATACTCTTTTTCAACAACACAAGAGATGAATTTACACACAGACATTACCCAATGGCAATACCAAAACTAAATTGATTACATTCTTTGTAGCTGAAGATGGAAGAGCTGTATACAGTCAGCAAAAACAAGACCTGGAGTGACTGTGGGCTCAGATCTTCAGCTTCTCATAGCAAAATTCAGGCTTAAACTAAAGAAAGTGAGGAAAACCACTAGGCCACACAGGTACAACTTAAATCAAATCTCCTATGAATATGTAGTGAAGGTAATGAATAGATCAAGGGATTAGAACTTGTAAATAGGATGCCTGAAGAACTATGGATGGAGGNTTCTCATAGCAAAATTCAGGCTTAAACTAAAGAAAGTGAGGAAAACCACTAGGCCACACAGGTACAACTTAAATCAAATCTCCTATGAATATGTAGTGAAGGTAATGAATAGATCAAGGGATTAGAACTTGTAAATAGGATGCCTGAAGAACTATGGATGGAGGTCCCTAATTTTATACAGGAGGCAGCAAACAAAACCATCCCAAAGGAAAAAAAAAAAAGCAAGAAGGCAAAGTAGTCATCTGAGGAGGCCTTACAAATAGCTAAAGAAAGACAAGAAGTGAAAAGCAAGGGAGAAGGGGAAAGGTATATCCACCTAAACGCAGATTTCCAAAGAACAGCACTGAGAGACAAGAAGGCCTTCAATGAACAGTGTATAAAACTAGAAGAAAACAACAGATGAGAAAAGATTAGAGATCTCTTCAGGAAAATTGGAGATATCAAGGGAAGACTTTGCCCAAAGATGGGCACAATAAAGAATATAAACAGTAGAGACCTGGCAGACACTGAAGAAATCAAGAAGAGATGTAAAGAACACGCAAAAGAAATGTATAGAAAAGATCCAAATGAACCAGATTACCACAATGGTGTAGTCAGCAACCTAGAGGAGCAAAATCAAGTGGGCCTTAGGAAACAATGCTGTTAGTAAAGCTTGTGGATGCTACAGAAGTCCAGCAGAGCTAATCAAAACCCTAACGGATGATGCCATCAAGGTGTTGCATCCAATATGTCAGCAAATCTGGAAGACCCAGCAATGGCCAGCAGACTGGAAAAGGTCAATCTTCATCCTAATTCCCAAGAAGCATGTACTAAAGAATGTGATAACCACTGGACAATTACACTCCTCTCCCATGCTAGTAAGGTCATGCTTAAAATCTTGCATGCAAGGCTTCAGCATCACGTGAACCAAGAACTTCCAGATGTCCACGTGCAAGTGTGCTAAGTCAATTCAGTTGTGTCTGACTCTTTGTGACCCTATGCACTATAGCCCGCCAGGCTTCTCTGTCCATGGGATTCTCCGGGCAAGAATACTGGATTGGGTTGTCATGCCCTCCTCCAGGGGATCTTCTCAATCCAGGGACAGAACTCACATCTCTTGTCTCCTGCACTGGCAGGCAGGTTCTTTACCACTGCTTGAGAAGCCAAGAATACACAGAAGAACTATACAAAAAACATCTTCATGACCCAGATAATCACGGTGGTGTGATCATTCACCTAGAGCAAGATATCCTAGAATGTGAAGTCAAGTGGGCCTTAGAAAGCATCACTATGAACAAAGCTAGTGGAGGTGATGGAATTCCAGTTGAGCTATTTCAAATCATAAAAGATGATGCTGTGAAAGTGCTGCCCTCAATATGCCAGCAAATTTGGAAAACTCAGCAGTGGCCACAGGACTGGAAAAGGTCAGTTTTCATTCCAATCCCAAAGAAAGGCAATGCCAAAGAATGTTTAAACTACCACACAATTGCGCTCATCTCACACACTGGTAAAGTAATGCTCAAAATTCTCCAAGCCAGGCTTCAGCAACACATGAACCGTGAACTTCCAGATGTTCAAGTTGGTTTTAGAAAAGGCAGAGGAACCAGAGATCAAATTGCAAACATCCTTTGGATCATGGAAAAATCAAGAGAGTTCCAGAAAAACATCATCTATTTCTGCTTTATTGACTGTGTCAAAGCCTTTGACAGTGTGGATCACAAGAAACTGTGGAAAATTCTGAAAGAGATGGCAATAGCAGACCACCTGACCTGCCTCTTGAGAAATCTGAATGCAGGTCAGGAAGCAACAGTTAGAACTGGACATGGAACAATAGACTGGTTTCAAATAGGGAAAGGAGTACTTCAAGGCTGTATATTGTCACCGTGCTTATTTAACTTATATGCAGAGTACATCAGGAGAAATGCTGGGCTGGAAGAAGCACAAGATGGAATCAAGATTGCTGGGAGAAATATCAGTAACCTCAGACATGCAGATCACACCACCCTTATGGAAGAAAGTGAAGAAGAACTAAAAAGCCTCTGGATGAAAGTGAAAGTGGAGAGTGAAAAAGTTGGCTCAACATTCAGAAAACGAAGATCTTGGCAACATTCAGAAAACAAAGATCTTGGCATCTGGTCCCATCAATTCATGGCAAATAGATGGGGAAACAGTGGAAACAGTGTCAGACTTTATTTTGGGGGGCTCCAAATCACTGCAGATGGTGACTGCAGCCATGAAATTAAAAGACGCTTACTCCTTGGAAGAAAATTTATGACCAACCTAGATAGCATATTCNTGGTGATGGACAGGGAGGCCTGGCATGCTGTGATTCATGGGGTCGCAAAGAGTCGGACCCGACTGAGTGACTGAACTGAACTGAACTGAACTAAGAAGCCAAAGAAAGAAGAACCAGAGGTCAAATTGCCAACATTCACTAGATCACAGACAAAGACAGGCAATTCCAAGAAAACATCTACCTCTGTCTCACTGAGTACACAAACACCTTTGACAGTATGAATCATGATAAACTGTGGAAAGCTCTCAAAGAGTTGGGAATACCAGACCATCTCACCTGTCTCCTGAGAAACCTTATGCGGGTCAAGGAGCAGTACTTAGAACCATGTATAGAACAACTCATTAGTTCAAGATTGAGAAAGGAGTACGACAGGACTGTCTGTTGTCACCCTGTCTGTTTAATCTATATGCTGAGCACATTATGAGAAATACTGGGCTGGATGAGTTACAAGCCAGAATCAAGATAGGTGGGAGAAACATCAACAACTCCAGCTACGCAGACGATATCACTCTAATGGCAGAAAGCAAAGAGGAACTAAAGAGCCTTTCAATGAGGGTGAAGGAGGAGAGTGAAAGAGTTGGCTTAAAACTGAATATTAAAAAAACTAAGACCATGGCACCTGGCCCCATTACTTCATGTCAAATAGAGGGAGGAAAGGTGAAAGTAGTGAGATTTCCTCTTCTTGGGCTCTGAAATCACTGTGGAGAGTGACTACAGCCACGAAATCAGATGTTTGCATCTTGGCAGAAAAGCTATGACAAACCTAGACAGTGTGTTGAAAAGCAGAGACATTACTCTGACGATAAAGGTCCATATAGTCAAGGCTATGGTCTTCCCAGTGGTCACATATGGTTGACAGCTGGACCATGAAAAAAGCAGAGCACGGAAGAATTGATGTCTTCAAACTGTGGTGCTGGAGAAGACTCCTGAGAGTCCCTTGGACAGCAAGGAGATCAAACTAGTTAATCTTAAGGGAAACCAACCCTGAATACTCATTGGAAGGACTGATGCTGAAGCTGAAATTCCAGTATTTTTGTTATCTGATATGAACAGCAAACTCATTGGAAAAATTCCTGATGCTGCAAAGATTGAGGGCAGAAGAAAAAGAGAAAATCAAAGGATGAGATGGCTGGACAACATCACTGATAACAACAAACTTGGGCAAACTTCAGGAATTGGTGAGGGACAGAGAGGCCTGGTTGTGCTGCAGCCCATGAGGTCACAAAGAGTCGGACATGACTGGGCAACTGAGCAACAACAACAATTCAGTTGTCACAGAATCAACTGTTGAAAAGACTACTTTTCTCCCAATTGTCTTTTTACTCTTGTTGAAAAATAAATTGGTTATAAATATATGAGATTACTTATAGCTGATCAATTCTATTCCATAGAATTACATGTTTAGACCAACACCACCATGACTCAACCTTGATTAGTAGTATTATAGTACATTTTGAAATGGAGAACTTGAATCCTCAAATTTTGTTCTTCTTTTTAAGAACTGTACTTGGCATTCTTGATTCCGCATGAATTTTAGAATTTGTTTATCAATGTCAGAAAAAAAAGGGCAGCTAGGATTCTGACAGCAATAGTACTGACTCTGTAGATTAATTGGGGAAATACTACCATCTTAACAATATTAAGTCTTCTCATCTGTGAACCTGGATGTCTTTAGAACTGCCTCAATTTCTTTCAATATTAGGGGGTGATTTTCAGCATGTAAGTGTTAGGTATTTTTGTACTATTAGATATTTGCACCTTCTTGAATGAAAGGCAAAACTATAACAGTATAGGTTGTTTTATAATTATAATAAGAATAGAAATCAAGTCTGTTCAAAGTTAATGTTCTATCTAATAAAACTTTTATGATGTCATATACTTATAAATTTTTGGTATGAATATTTTAAATAAATACCCAAAATGAGTATTTATTTTTGTACAATAGTGGTATTGTTAAGAGCAATTCTGAAACTACAAGTTAGGCAAGCAAAAATAAAATGTAATATATCTGGACTTAGGAAGTCAGCTATTCATAATAGCAATGGCAACAAACTTTCTTTCACTGGCAGCCAGGCATTAAGAAAATTTCCTCAGATATACAGATCCATCTCAAATTTTTTAAGCAGACTACAACAGAAAACACATTTATGCTGCTCATGGATATTTTTATTCAAGCTTATATTGATTACTTTGTAACTTACACTTATTTGTGTAATTCTTAAGGAAATACAGAATTATTATAAAGTTAACCACATTTTTGAGAACTAGATTTAGTGATTCAGCATTAATGCAAATATCTTACAACCCTATGAATCATTACTTGCCACTTGCTACAAATTTTACATCCACACTCAACATTCTACAATGAAAAAATTTCCACTTTTCAATAGTACATTTATATCATCTATTACAGTATGTTAGTATGGATCACAGGATCTTAAGGTGATGGGTTCATTAATGACAAATCAATACTGATATGTATGCATAAACCCTAGACCAGATGAATAATTACAATTCAAGGCAATTTGCCCATAGTCTCAATTTGTAGAATCAGTGAAGGGTTTTCATTCAAAATAATAATTTCCCGTGATAAAAGATTATGAAAATAACCAAATTTAAGTGTCTCCCGAGGTTTGAAAAGGAAGATCTAGTGCCAAAAATCTTAATTCTGGGCAGGAACTGGAGACTTCCAAAGCTTCTTAGTGGTACTGAACTGGCCAGTGTCAGGATTACGCATTTCTAAAAAACAATGCTGCCTGTAAGATGGAAAGAGTATGTCTTAACAACAGCTTCAATATGAAAGTGATGACAATGTAATATTAAAGTATCAAACAGCTAAATAATAAAGTCATTTAGATAAATGTTTAAAGTTTAATACCATGAGCATTATCATAAGCATGTTAATACTGTATTCAGAACACTGTTCAATCAACTCAGTCCGAGATCGAGAAAAGACAAAACCCAGACCTGAAGGTTACATACAAAAATGTTCATACAGGCCTAGAAATCCACTTAGTGAATATCTGGAAGTGAGTACAAGAAATCTATGCATACCCTGTGTATGCAGAGAAAGGCTCAACACATACTGATATTGGCACTTCTCTGGTGGTTCAGTGGCTAAGACACCACCTGCCAATGCAGGGGGCCCAGGTTCAGTCCCTGGTCAGGAGACTAGACCCCACATGCCTTAACTACGAGTCCACATGCCACAACTAAATATCCTACATGCCGAAAGGAAGACTGAAGACCCTGCGTGCCACAAGTAAGACCTGGCACAGTCAAATAAATAAATAAATACTGATATTGGTATATATATAATAATATATTTGGCTAACTATGGAAGAAAGAAATATTGAGAACAATTTTAAAAACAAAAAGGTGTGCTTAGATTATGGTATAATGTATTTCATATATGAAGACTGAATCATTCATACATCAAACAAGAAAAAATATTTTACTTAAAATTAGAAAAAAACTAAGGACTTCCTTGGTGGTCCAGTGGTTAAGACTCTGAACTTCCACTGCAGGGAGCGTGGGCTTGATTTCTGTCAGGGAACTAAGATCCACATGCTGTGTGGCACAGCTCAAAAAAAATTTTTTTAATTAAGAAATAGATAAAAACTAAGAAAAAAATGAGTACTATTCTTTTCATATGTGTATATATATTAATTGAACCATGAATTGTTATAGTATACAAAGAGGTCATACAAACCAGTAAGAAAAACACAGGAAAAAACCAAATTTTTAGAAGAAAATATTTCAACAAGGTGACTCGGTTTAAAACCAAATACAAAAATCAAAAGGAGTACTTTCTATATCAACAATACATTTTCAGGAAATGTAAAAGAAAACCATTTCCTAACAGCAGAAGAAACTACAAACAAGACAGTAATAAACTTAAGAATATGAGAAAGACTTTCTACTAGGAAGAAAACAATTTATAATACTAAAGGGCACCCCCCCAAAAAAAAGTCCTTAATAAATGGAGAGATATGGCAATGGAAAGACCATGAATTAGAAAATTGTTACTCCTCCCTCAAATTATCTTAAGTACAATATCAATTAAAATACCAAAGGTGTTATTTATGAATTTGATAACCTGGTTATCATAGTCTTCTGAAGGAAAGGTACAAAAATAGATAAGGAACTTTGGAAAAAGGAAAGCCATCACTTACTGGATATCACAGTATACTCCTATCAATAGCAGTTATGACAGTATAACAGCAAATTTTTTTATACCCAGAGAATAAAAAAGTCCTGTAACTTAAATAACCCACCAGAAAAACATGTGCAGAAATATGAACGCACTCATCAGAACAGAGTCAAAACTTGGCCATTAGGCACAAAGAGAAAAAAAAAGAAAAAAAAAAGGAAAGATAATCAACCTTTCTAAAAACCAGAGAAAGAAGCTCTGTGACAAGGATACTGTCACCAAAAGGCACGTAGGGTCTGGCTGCTCACTGCTCAAGAGCTAATAAACAGCCCAGGCTGGTGGAAAGGAAAGTTGCTTTATTTCAGATGCTGGAAACTTGAAGGAAGAACAGACATCATCTGAAATGAAGCAAACTGTGTGTGTGCGTGTGTTTGTATGTGTGTCACTTAGTCACGTCAGACTCTTTGTGACCCCATGAACTGCAGCCCACCAAACTCTGCCATCCATGGAATTCTCCAGGCAAGTGTATTGTAGTGGGTTGCCATTCCCTTCTCCCAGAGATCTTCCCGACCCAGGGACTGAACTTGTGTCTCCAGTATTGTAGGTAGATTCTTTACCATCTGAGCCACAAAGGAAGTCCAAAGCAAACTTTTCTTTCCACTAACCTGGCTTTTTATTGGCTTTTGAGAAGCAAACAGCCAGACCCCACACACCTTTCAGTAACAATATCATGTTTAGTTACCAGTGGTAAATTTTCCAAGTCTAAAAATTTTATGTTTTATTAGAAGAACAGGGAAATATGCACTTCCACATCTACTTATGGAATATACTCAGTACAACTAATCTGAAGAGCAATTAGGCATTAACTATTAAAATCTAGAATACACATATCTCATAACCCAAAATTAACAGGTATCAAGCTATCCTTCAAAAATATGTATGTGAGTAAGAAAGTGATACAAGAATATTTACCACTGCAAAGTTTGAAATAAAAGGCACAAAGGAAAATAACAGGAACAAACTATCTATGAAAACATACAGATTAAATAAACCATGGTATAATCACACTATAAAAAAACAGGCAGCAGTGAAAAAATAATAGTGATAACTCATGCTACCAGCTAAGATGTATGTGAATCAAAAATGATGTAAACAACCATGCTATCACTTAGGTATTATACATTATGCATAATATATATTTATTATATATGTATATATAATACATAATATATATTGATTATATGTGTGTGTGTGTGTGTATATATATATATATATATATATATATATATGGCCCAAAGATAGTAACGATCTATGTCTTTGAGGCACTCCCATGGGGCCACCAAAGTCAACTTCCTGCCGGTAACAAAGCCCACAGTTGAAAGTAGATCTATGAAACATTTCACCTCTGTAGACAGCCAAAAACTAGAAACTTAAATTCCAACCAATGTCATATTATATAGAAAGTAACATAGAGGAAGACTTTTTTATTTTCCCAGTAAGTGCTTTGGTATGTTTAGTTTAAAAAAATAGGACACAAAATTGTATCTCAGCTTTGCTTTAATAAGTCCCGCACCAAACTCAGATACACTCAAAGGGGAAAAAGCTCAAAATTAGCTCAATGTTCAATGAACAGTTGGACGGCAATAATTTTTATTCTCAAGTTTCTTTTTCCTGGTTGCTTTCTAGATGTTCTACAATGGGCATGTATTGTCCAAGGGGCAAAGACAAAACATGTTCTTTCTGAAACAGTGTGTTTTCTGTTATTGCATTCTTGAGATACCTTTATACAGATAATGCCAAAATATTTCTCTACTCCCAGCCTCTGCCCTTCATTTCAGTCCCACTTGTCAGCTGCCTACTTAGCAGTCAGCAGCATCCCTGCTTCAGTACTCCTGGTTGTGACTTCACCTCTCCCACTGCTGTGCTCATTGATCCTATCTTCCTGCTGGCTCAGCCCTGTCCCAGTTCCCAGACCAAGGCAACTGAACTGAAAAGTACTAACACAAGGTCCTCTTCTTGCCCATCTCTGCCCCATCCTTTGCTAAAGCAATGTTTCCAATTTGTGGTCTGCCTGGACTTTTGATCTATGCCCCTGAGAAGTCAGTACCATACTGTAATACACACTATATTATACTCTGGCATTTAAACCACTCAGGCACTTTTCACCTTTACTAGATTGTCAATTTATGGGGATCAAGTATTAACACTATTCTTACTCGTATACAGAGCCAGGGCTGCTGCTGCTGCTAAGTCATTTCAGTCGTGTCCAACTCTGTGCGACCCCATAGACAGCAGCCCATCAGGCTCCCCAATCCCTGGGATTCTCTAGGCAAGAATACTGGGGTGGGTTGCCATTTCTTTCTCCAATGCATGAAAGCGAAAAGTCAAAGTGAACTCGCTCAGTCGTGTCCGACTCTTTGCAACCCCATGGACTGCAGACTACCAGGCTCCTACGTCCATGGGATTTTCCAAGCAAGAGTACTGGAGTGGGGTGCCATTGCCTTATCTAGAGCCAGGGCTATGCCCCCCAAAACAGCATTTTGAATAATTTGTAAGAAAGTATCTGATGAATGACTGCAACATTTGTTAAACCAGAAACTTGTCTGATTTGTTCAAAGGCAGAATGAGTTCGCAGAATTAATACAATCAGTTAGCATTTATCAAGAAACCAATGGGGGCCCAGGTTGTTAACAGGGAAATAGAATAAGCAAAGGTATGGCTCCTCTCCTTGACACAGTTAGAATCTAAAGTGGTTGACAACTTAAAAAAAAAAAAAAAGAATAATTACTGTTTTAGCTTCTGCCTTAACAAGCAAAACATGAAAATCTTCTTGCCTGAGGTCCTGATTTCACAGATGGGCAAACTGCAATCGAGTCTGCCTGCCTGGATTCCAGACTACTGCCAGCACTGACTTTTGCCTCCTGTCCCAGCTCCGTGGGCCCCAGTGTGCCTGGCTCTGCCTATTATCATTTGTATGCTTGCCCACTATGCACAATTCCCCTGGATCTTGACTCCCTCCCGTTCCGGTTCAAGCTATGATCTAGGATCTAAATTTCTCCCTTCCTCTTTTCCTAGGGTACCTCTGTCACCCTGTTTCTATGTACATACCCACAATAACAAGCTGTGACTACAATCCTTGTATTCTGCTTCAATCTCTTTCCCACAGGACTGACAACATCATGGCAGGCCGCTAAATCAACTTGAAACAAACACTGTTGCTTGCTGACCCAACTGTTCATTTCCTTTTCTTAACTGAACTTCCATTTAGCTCAGCCATCCTCTTTACCTCCTCCCCACAGCCAGGAGCTTCATGGAAAGCTGACCCATCTCAGCCCCTATAGCTAGCTGGACTAGGGATCCAGTGCTGGCCAGTGAGATCAGAGATAAGGGAGGACTTTTGGCAAAAGTCTCCTCTTTTTTTTCTGGCAGACATCACGTCTGCATGATGGTGCGCTCAAAACTGCAGCAGCCAAGACAACACCAAAACTAAGGATAGAACCTAGTCTAATTTGGATGAAGTCTAGATGCAGAGGGATCATGGAGAAGAGCAGAGAGGGGATACTGACCCAAGGTCTGCCACCTGAGCCACCCATCCTCAGCATTTCTTGTCATTTTTACAAATTCTTTTGAATGTGTTCCCTTTCCTCTGCTGCCAGGTTACAGATAAGTAAAGGGCATATCTCAGCAGTTTTGTTTTCTACTTCAAAACAGTAATTTTAACATAGGAACTGGTTGGATATTCAGGTTGTTTTTAGTTTGAAGCTATTATGAGAAACGCTGCTATTAATTTTCATGTAAATGCCTTTGTGCAGGTTTTCTTTTCATCTGGGAGTGGTTGTACTGTAAGAGTATTTTTAACAGTAGGAAGAAAATGTTTCCTAAAGTGTTACATCCCACCAAGGTATGAGGGCTTCATTTGCTTCAGATCCTCTCCAAAACTTGATATTGTCAGTATTGTTAAATTTAGCCAATCTCATGTTTGTACAGTGGTAGCATATTGTGGCTTTTATATTTTATTATTCGAGTGAACAACAGACAAGCACCTCTTCATATGCTTACTGCTCATTCATATATCTTTTTATGAAATATTTCTTCAGATATTTTGTTTTGGTTGGATTGTTTGTTTTACTGAGATGTAAGCATTCTATATACAATCAGAACAACTACTCCATTTTTAGATATGTAGAGATAGAAATAGAGATACATAGGTCTAGCAAATCTGGAGTCTTTTGAAAAACAAATTTTTTTTTAATTTGGATAGAGTCTAGTTTGTCTTTTTCCTTTAACTTTATTATTAATGCTTTTAGGATCTATTTTATTTAACTCATCTTTCAGTTCAATTCAGTTCAGTCGCTCAGTCGTGTCCGACTCTTTGCGACCCCATGAATCACAGCACGCCAGGCCTCCCTGTCCATCACCAACTCCCAGAGTTCACTCAGACTCATGCCCATCGAGTCAGTGATGCCATCCAGCCATCTCATCCTCTGTTGTCCCCTTCTCCTCCTGCCCCCAATCCCTCCCAGCATCAGAGTCTTTTCCAAAGAGTCAACTCTTCTCATGAGGTGGCCAAAGTACTGGAGTTTCAGCTTTAACATCATTCCTTCCAAATAACACCCAGGACTGATCTCCTTTAGAATGCACTGGTTGGGTCTCCTTGCATCCAAGGAACTCTCAAGAGTCTTCACCAACACCACAGTTCAAAAGCATCAGTTCTTTGGCGCTCAGCTTTCTTCACAGTCCTTCACTCTCACATCCTTACATGACCACTGGAAAAACCATAGCCTTGACTAGACGGACCTTTGTTGGCAAAGTAATGTCTCTGGTTTTGAATATGCTATCTAGGTTGGTCATAACTTTCCTTCCAAGGAGTAAGCATCTTTTAATTTCATGGCTGCAATCACCATCTGCAGTGATTTTATCTAACCCCAAATCACAAAGAGTTTCTCCTGTAATTTCTTCTAGAAGTTTATAAACTCTAAACACTCCTTTTTTGTGCTCAGTCATGTCCAGCTCTTTGCAACATCATGGACTGTAGCCCACCAGACTCCTCTGTCCATGGGATTTCCCAGGCAAGAATACTGAAGTAGGTTGCCATGCCTTCCTCCAGGGGATCTTCCTGACCCAGGGTTCAAACCCATGTCTCCTATAACTCCTGCACTGGCAGGCAGGTTCTTTACCATTGTGCCATCTGGGAAGTCTAACCACAGACAAATCTCAAACACATTACACTCATTGAAAGGAGGAGACACAAATGAGTACATATTCTATGATTCAATCTATATTCACTTTTGGAACAGCAATATTCACTTTTGGAACTAGTCTATAGAGACAGAAAGCAGATCAAGCGGAGGGGCATTTTTCAGGGCAATGGAAATATTCTATATCTTAATTGCAGTGGTGGTTACACGGGTATATTTATCAATGCACAACAGCAATTTAAATGGATGCACTTCTTATATATAAACTATATCTCAACAAATTTGATCATAAAAAAATTAAATGGAGCTGGATTGGTTGAAAGACAGACAATAAAACAGTCCTATGGGATAGGATTTAAGGGACAAGCAAAATTTTGCTTGTGCCCAAGGCAAAAATATTAACCTTAGAGTATATGTAACTACTTTTATAAATGTTTTCTAATTCTAAACTCATTAACGCCATATAGTGTTTCAAAGACAGTGGCATTACTCCAACAAGCCAAACATATACTAGGCTAGCCCCTATCTGGAGGTAGCAGCTGATTTGTATCTCCAATCCAAGAAGGATTTTTTTTTTTTAAAGGAGAGAAAGGGAAGGATGAAGAAAGGGACAGAGTTTTTAGTTCTCCCTTGGCCCAGAGACTCTATGAACCTAAATTTGCAGTTTCCTTGGGAAAGGGAAAGCATGACACTGAAGGTAAAGATTTTTCTCATGCAGCAGCAGTATATATTTCAAAAGAAAGGAAAAAAACAGGACACAGTAAGAAATCATTATGCCTTGAAATTTTAAGGGAAATTCACATGTGGAATTATAGAATTTTATAGCTGGAACGACACTCTATATCATCATGTACATTTCAAGTCACTTAAAAAAGGTACAGATTAAATTAATAAGCCTTGGAGAGTTTCCGGTTTGTTTAGTCACACAGTAAAGAATCTGCCTGCAATGCAGAAGACTCAGGTTCAAAACCTAGGTCAGGAAGGTCCCATGGAGAAGGGAATAGGTACCCACTCCAATATTCTTGTAGAAACCCATGGACAGAGGAGCCTAGCAGGTTACAGTCCATGAGGTGGCAGAGTCAGACATGACTGGGAGATGTTCACTTCATTTCACTTAGTCAATCAGTTGAAAATTTGGAGGGAAAACCCAGGTGTCCTGATTCCTGATTCAGTTTTCTGATAAAATTGTACTTTCTAGCCCAATCCTCTGCATGGAGCAGACACTCAAAAAAATACCTATTGAATGAATTCATGTTAGATAAATGTGATTTTTTAAATGCATAGAAAGCATAACTGAATAGAGGGATAAATTTAGATGATGATAGTTTTTTTTTTCCCCCAATGAGTTCTGTATATACTTCTTTATGCCATTTCTGCATTTAAGAAGGAAAACAGAAGCACATTTTGTGAAATTACTCTGGCAGGTATCTATGTCTAAAGAAAAATACTGGGGACAACTGGTAAACTCTCAAGAGTTAGGGGACACCTTCTCTAAGAAATAGTTGAGGGCAATTAGCTCTTTATGAGGTAGTTAAGGGACATTTCTACCTCTTTACTAAAAGATGTATCAATGATATTTAACAACTGCCTCAATCCAACCAGTCAATTCTAAAGGAAATCAGTCCTGAATATTCATTGGAAGGACAGATGCTGAAGTTGAAACTCCAATACTCTGCCACCTGCTGCGAAGAACCAATTCACTGGAAAAGACCCTGATGCTGGGAAAGATTGAAGGCGGGAAGAGAAGTGGATAACAGAGGATGAGATGCTTGGACGGCATCACCAATGCAATGAATGTGAGTTTGAGTATGATCTGGGAGTTTGGTGATGGACAGTGAAGCCTGGCATGCTGCAGTCCATGGGTCACAAAGAGTCAGACACAACTGAGCGTCTGGACTGAACTGACTGAACTGAACTCAAGCTCTATGAATTAAAGATAAAATGTTAAGACTGTATTCTTCTCACCAAAATGTTGTCTAATCACAAAATCAGAAGAGAATGAACCATACCCTGTTATCTTTAAGCTCAAGAACCACAAGGTAGAAATAAGATAGATACAAAGGAACAGTAAGAAATAAAATGATACACAGAGAACATCAGGACTGCTTTGCAATGTACCAGAGAAACAGATTTGGAAAAAACTTGCTGACAGTCCCTCCCACAGGCACACCGAGGGACTAGAATGACTGATAGTGAGCTTTAGATGTCACAAGCTGATCCCATGTTATATAAGAAAATCGGCTTCCCCACCTCGGAAATTACACATGCCACCAGTGAAGAGGCAGTAAAGAGGCAAGAAGGATAGCTGAACCTGCTGGGCAGAGAGCTCCAAAAACTAACATGAAATTTACACTTTCTTTCCATCCATCATTTCTGAGCCCTCTTGCCCTCTTGCTCTCTACTTACAAAATAAATACCCAACTCAAAAGTTGATGGAGACAGATCTGAGTTTTGCCCACTTGCTCTGGTACAAATATCAGATTCTCTGATCTTTTACCGAGTCACTGTGGTTTCTGAGTAGCTGTCAGAGAACTGACATACCCCAACTGGAGTTCATGGCTTGAGTGGTGAAATATCAAGGTGCCATGAAAAAAGTGATCTTGGATTTACCGCAGATATGTAACAAACAATATAAGCCCAATTTACACATATGAACATATTACATGAGTCTTATTAACTGAACAAGCAGTTAAAATTTTTTTAGCTCAATAGATGAAACAAAATTAACTTTATCTCATCCTTATTCTACTTTTCCATGTTCTCTATAAGTTAAGGTCATTGCTTAATTTACAGAGAACATAGTTGCTTCTTTTTCATTCACATTATCTTCACATCTGAAAAATAATAGCCTGAGTTGTATATACAGCTATGGCCTTTAAATAAGAATGAATAAAAACCCTATAAAATTAAGCCGTATAAGGTCAGACTATCACTTTTGTATAATGAGTTATAATCTCAAAGAGCTGTGGAATGCATATTTGTGGTTGAGTTAGAATTCAGTTCCAAAGTAAAAATTCACTTATGAAGAAAATTAAAGCATCTAAAAGAAGTTTTTCAAAAATCACTGGTGCTTTAATATGAAACTGACTAGAAGTGATACATTGGAAAATGTTTTATCTACATCTGCTGTATCCCTAAAACATCAGAATATTAAGAAAACTTCCAAAATGGAAAATTAAAATGCTACAGTCTATGTCTGTTAAACTTCTAGTTTTGGGAAATACATTCATGTTTTTAACCATATATATCTTAAGATAATATCTGTGAGATTAATTTTGTATATATTAGAATTACAAAAAATAATTATAGAGTATTTTACTATTTTAGAAAAAAGAATGAAATTATGTCTATTAAAAATAAATTAAACATGAGTACTATAAACACTGAAACTTGTAACCTGCAGGTAAATTTTTCTGGAAATCCTTTTTCGATAAAATAACACAAAGCATTTATGCTTTTGGATCCAATAAACACAAGTCAAAATTAAAGACATGTCAACAGACATAGCCAATGGACAGCTATCACCTCATACTGAGCTGGTGTTTACCTTGCTCAGGGCACAATCCCAGACAGACCCTCTGTTGCCATCATACCCTAGTCTCTCAGCAAACACTTGAAAAGAGCATAACTCATTGAGAATCATTAATAATCTCGAACACCAAAAAAAAAAAAAAAGAAAGAAAAAGAAAAATATAAAGTTCCAGCAAATACAATTACCCTAATAATGCCCAGCTTTATGTATGACAAAGTAAAATAATCATGGCTACTATTCTCCAAGTATGTATTCTGGAATATTCCTTGTAGTTAAGGCAAAACAAGAGAGAGTTGAGATAATCATGATATTAAATCTTTATTATTTAGAAAGGTCAACTTTCTGATTTGAAGTTTAAAGAAAAGAGACAGAAAGAATACTCTGGGTCCTCACTGTGACACAGACCTTGAATCCTGTGTCTTGGTGTGGGGTTTTGTGTAAGACAAAGAACTGAAACAGGTCCTCTGCGTAGCTGCACATTCTGTGATAAAATGGATCCCACAATACAACAAGTTGTCTTGTCCCAAGTGAGAGGCTAATTACTCTGACCGTCTGTGTTTAACACTGTTTAATACACTCCCCAGTAGTCAAGTAATCAGTCTTCCCAAACACACCCGTGTTTCTCCCCTCTGCTTTTGTTCCAGCTGTGTACCCACCCTGCATGAAACCCTTCCCACGAGTCTGTCCAAGCCCCACTGCAACTCCTGAATGTTATCATTCTTAGACTACATAAATAACTGTCCTCTCCAGAATCCCTCTAACCACTTACCTGCTTTTTATTGCTTTCCAGCATATAATCACATATTGTCTTAGATTGTTTTAAATCATTTTCCTAATTCTAATACTGTTGAAGATGTGCTTTGTTTATTCCAAGTACTGTGATTAACACATTTAACCCTTTAAGTAATCCTAAAGTCTACCATAATCCCCATTTTGCACATGAGGGGAAGGGCTTAAACAATACACAAGGGCATACCACTACTACTACGGAAGCAGAGCATGCACTCAAATCTAAAGCTCTCTCCAAAGATCTTGCTCTTTACCACTGTGAAATATGACCTCATGCAAAAGCCTCTTCTCAACTAGGCTGTAAGCTAAGGTCAAAGACAGTGTCTTTTTACTTCTTTTGAAAACCTCATACACTTAGCTTAGGGTTGAGCAGTTTTAAGAGCTCTGAGAAAACCATAGAGAATGTTCCAGAATATTTGCTACAGGGTCCATAAGATGTACTACTGGGTTTTTATCTGTACCATACATTGTTAAAGGTCTAGCCAAGTACAGCAAGAAGTCTCCAGAAGTTAAATTCTTCAGAGAAAGTTGGTTGGACTTTACCTGTGAAGTGAATAATGATCAGAGTAGCAGGGCTGCTTTTTTAAGACACCAGTTCTTCAGTTTCATATTTTGTTCATTTTACTCAAGTCTCTCTCAAAATCTTGCTGTAAGCAAATGTTATTTTCTCTTCTATCTGTTAATAACTTGTAAATTTTGTTTTCACTAAGTAGATGAATGTTTACAAAGGAGACAAATAAACAGTATTTTTCTTTCCATAGTAAGCACAGTATTAAAAACAGAGGCATACACCCACATCACTCTGTAAATCAAAACTGCGATCAAGGAAGAGGAGAGCTGTCTGAGGGACTGCCTCCTCCCCTAGCTCACAACCACAAAGCTCCACAGAGAAAGAACAGTAGAGATGTTAGAAGAGGGGAAAGTCATTTGAAAGTAAATTAGGACAAAACTAATGGATTGTGTTCATATATAACTACTATCAAAGGTTTTTACTAGCTTCATGGCATTCCAGGGAAATGAACAAAAACAAAACAGAACAGCCCTGCCTACAATTGTGTTAGCTATTAAGTAATGTAACCACTCAAATATGGATAGGGTTGACGGCAATTCTGCATCAGGACATTGGTAACACTGACAATTCCACCAAGCTTCAGCCAAGCCATTAATGGAATTGCAATCCTATCAAGAGGAGTTTGGGCAAGGGGTGGATCCGTCATTCCTAATATCATGCACTTCCCCCCCAAAAAAACTGATTCAGATGATTAACTGTGTCAGCTCTTTGTCAAATCAGCACTCTGATTTGGAAGGTAATTCTCTTCAACTCAACTCCTACTTTACATTCCCATAAAATATTAAAGTGCATACTGCACCACTAACATATAACTTAAATGAAAAGAAAAAAAATCAACAATTTGCTCCACAGCATAGTTTCTTACTGGAAGCTTCACTGAATCCACCATTAATTTCAGTCCCTCAGTCCCTCCCCACACACCCACTAAACATAAAATACAGGTATCTGTAGAAATTAGGGGTTTTTATTTTTGTGCTTTTAAAGGTGAGTATAGATAAAACAAAATACAGGCTTCTAAATAGTCCATTTCTGAGTTATACTTATCCTACTTGTTGGATCTTTCTGAAATGATGAATACACTAAAAATTCTGAGGCAGGGCTATCCCACCAGGTATGAATAAACTTTCAGCAGCAACGCTTGCTAAAAGTAGCATTGCCAAGTCACTATTAATATATATAACAGAAGGGGTTAGAGTGTAAGCTAAAGAAAGCAAAGTAAAATGTATCATTTGGTAAAAATAAACGGTGCAAAACCAACTGAAATTTTAAATTGCTCACAACAGTCTCAAAGATAATTCAACTTTCCCATTGGTATATACCACAAACAGAATCACATAGTACTTTTCAAACATCTTCAGGATTTCTGTAAGGTGCATGAGAAAAGGTAAGGGTATCTGCTAAAGGTATCATGCAGCTAATTCTATCAAAACGATATATTTCTAAGCCTGTGGAATATAACCTCATCACTCCAGTCTATTGTCCTCCTTTAGAAGTTAACTCATGATGAACAAAAGTGCCTCTCTTCCACTCCTCTGCTCTCTGTTTTCCCAAATCCATCTACCCTAGTGTTTTGTATGCTGACCCAAACATTCCACAAATAATGCTGGGGTACACACATTGAAGTTTTAGAGAGTTTCTGCCTCTAAAGTAGACAGTGGCAGAACTGAGGACACAAGGGTTCAATTTCAAGGCAAATATTGGGCGGGTGGTTTGAAAATATCAATTCAAAGAGGCCTAGGGAAAAGAGATACAGGCATCCACCGCCACCACCCTCCCTCTCCCCTCCCCTCTTCCTCTCTCGTTCTCTTCCTCTCTCCTCATCCCTCCTTGTGGCTTCTCACACACGGACAATCAAAGCCGGGAAAACTGGGTTTTAAATCAGTGACACACACACTGGGGATATGTAATTCCCCAGAAGGAAAAAAGAAACTGCCACAGAGGGGCGTGGGGGGGGGGGTTGTTGGCAACATGTGTAAGTGACAACCCTCCCCACCCCCACTCTAATACAGCACAAATCCACAGATTCTTCCTCAACCCTCTTCTCCTTCCAGTTCCCGGTACTCTATCCAACTTGACCCTTAATCCAAACAACACAGAGATCCACAGAGCATCCGCTGTGCAAGAGCGTGTCTCTCAGTAGATGTGCCCAATTTTTTGGAAGCCCCTGAATCCGGACAGTTGTACCAGGCAAGGGATCTCCCACTGGGGAAGGGGTGAAGAAAGGAGGAAAAAAAAGAGATGGAGACAAGAGGAAAGCGAGGCAGAGCTGCGCTCTGGAGCGACTGGCTGCGAGGAAGACAGGGAAGAAAGAAAGGGTGGGAAGGAAGCGGGGCTGGGAGAAAAGAAGAAAGGAATGAAAGAAAGGCTGGAAGGGGAGAGGAGAGAGGGATGTTGGGAAGGATGAGGGCGGGAGGGTTGGGAGCAGGGAGGGAGGGGAGGACGCGGAGGATGGGAGGGAGACAGGGAGGGAGGGAGGCAGGCAAGGATGGAGGATGCTCTGCCCGGGACTCACCTCTGTGGGTCGGTGGGAGTTTCTCGCCCTCCTCTCTCTCGTCCGTTCCCAGCAGCTGGAGGGGTAACCACTGACGGGACTGGAGAAGCGGCGGCGGGGAAGAGGGCAGCAGCTGCAGCAGCCGCCTCTGGCCGAGGTGCGGTGCCTCCCGCTCCGCCCGCCAGCTCGGGTCTCCGCCTCACTCGCGGCTGGAAGCAAAACCGCTCCCCCCTCCCCCCGCCCGCCCCGCGTCCTGCCCAAGCGCGAGCGGCAGCGGCCCGGATCGCCGCTAGGGGAAGCGGCCAGTGCGCAGGCGCGGCCGCCTGCTCCTTTGCGCGCCCCCGCGGTCCTCGGGCCTCCGCGGCTCGGCGCTCCGCGGGGCTAGGGCAGGCACGGAGCGGGGGCCACGAGCGCGCGCGGCCTGGGGAGCGCTGAGAGGGCGGGGCTGGGCGCGGCTGGGCGGGGCAAAGCTGGGGAGCGAGGCTGGCCGCGCCGCAGGTTGGGGGAGGGGACAGCGGCGAAGGGGCACTGCCGAAGGGCGCAGGTGCTGTGTCCATGACAACAGCGTTACCCTGAGGGCGGGGACGCAGTGAGCCGCCCGTAGACCAGGGACAGACACCCACCGAGTGCGGGAGAGGTCCTAGGGGAGAAGGGAATAGGGTTTGCAGAGCAGGAAGAAAGGGTGAGCGGGAGAAGGCGCGTCGCTGGCGGAGGGCAGGGCCCCAGTGCAGTGAAGGTAGTGACCGACGCAGGAGAGAGGTTTTGGGGGACAAAGAGGAGGGGAGCTGCACTTTAAAAGGGACTAAAAGAGGACGGAAGTATTAAAACAAGTGAAACGTGCTCATTTCACAAGCCTGTATTGAGTGCTGTCTCTGAAAAGGGCATTGTGATTCTTGTATAAATTCAAAGACTATTACTGAGACCCTAATTTGTACAAGGCACTCTACTTAGGCACTTTGAGATAGCCAAAAATGTATAGTATAACGTGGAGGTTATGCTTTAGTTGAGGAACTTACATGGAGATTTCATGGAGCACGTGCTCCGCCTACCATCATCAGCGGGGCTCGATGACAGTGGAATGTAACTGTTACAAAAGCGCTAGAGCCAAAAAGGATGCACAGCTGTATCAAACGTGAAAGGTAAGTTATAGCTGCCTTTGTTTTGCCACAGTGCCAAGTGACTTTTTAAATCAAGAGAGGAAAATAAAGACAAACCAATGGCAGTTTGGTATGACAGAAGTGATACTGTATTTACAACATGTAAACTGGCCTCCTCGCCTACAAGCATCAGTGCGTTTGTTCATGCACGGATTCATCTCACATGGTGCACCCATTTTTTACACTCTTTCTTCATTGGTAGCGTCAGATATGTTACACCCCCTCTCATTCCCAACCTGGTATCAGCTGCAGTTGTTTTAAGATTGTCAAGTCCCTGTGATTTATTCTCTCCAAGCAATGACTTTATACCTGTATCTCTGTCTATTCCTCTCTCTTTCTCCCCCAGTATCTTTTTGCCTTTCTTTTCTATTGTCATCACCACTTAACCATTCTTAAAAAAAAAAAAAGATCCGTCAGAGAAAATAGACAGGAGTCACCAGATGTAGGATTAAAAAGAAGAAGAAGAAAATCCCTCAACCTGGAACGATGCTTCAGGACCATGGACAGTGCTGTCGCATGCTCCTCCCACCCAGCTTGATCCTAGGCTCAGCCTATGGATTCTGGAGAAAGACGCTAAGAAAGTACTGAGTGTGCTTCAAGAAGTAAATTTCGAGTGCCAAATGATTTCTGATAAAACACAGGAACGGAGTAGAAAATGAGAAACGCGTACCTTGGACTGGAACAAGTAGGAAGCAAGTGGGCTCAGCTAGATTTTGAGTAAAAAATGGGTAAGATTCAGAGAAGCACCACAGGACCCTAAAGTGGTAAGAGGGAAATAATTCTTTCAGGGAGGTACTTGAATAAAAATAGGAAGTATCTTCCTGGAGTTGAAGAACACCTCTGATTTCAGATGGTCCAAGAACGTGGAAAAGGTTAAAAGTAGTCCCAGTTAAATGAGATACAATACTCTCTCAAGGATGTTTTGTTGTTGTTATTCTGCTTTCTCATACTCTGGTCAGGCTGATGGATGGGGGAATAAACCAAAACATACAGACCGAAGGGTTATGAAACCTCTCTTTAAAGTTGAGAACATTCATTTGTAGCTTTGTACATTGTTTTAAATTAAGCTTAAATTTATAATTCTATGTTTTAACTGGCAGTAGACGGGGTGGGAGGGGAACATAATGTAAACCAAGTGCTATCTTGTCAAAATGAGATGGCCCTTGTTTTTGTCTTGTAGTGACTTTTAAAAATATTAGATATTATCAGGAAAAAATTTTAAAGTTATTTTTAAAATGTTTATCTTTTTTTTTTTTGTCCATACAATTACTTTAAATTAGAATTAAAAACAACTACATAAAAGCCATCTCTTCTTTCTCAGGCCCCTGATCTTTCTCACTCTTCCTTCAAAATGAAACAAACTGTCATTCAAATAATGATAAGACATTACTCAGGCAATCCACTTAAGTAACCAGCAAGGAAATGACAGCTAATTTTTTTTTTCTTTGTCTCCCAAATATTTGCTAGCACTTTCATGTTTTGATTGAAGGGAAACCTCCAACCCCTACCTACTCTATGGAAACATCCAAATTGAGTATTTATTTATTTCTCTCAGATAATAGTATAAACATCCTTGTATAAATAATGGCTATTATTTAATGCTGAAAAGCTATCATTTTATTTGTCCCCATTCTAAACCAAGAGGAAAATTTTTAACTTTATTGCTTTTGTTTTGAGACCACCTGTGAGTTTGGCTGTTTTCAATTTTCTTGATTTAAGTGTTGTCCTTCATTTCAATGACATAAACATATACAGCCCTAAGAACAAGTTTTCCCCTCCCCCATTCATATTAAAGACATGTCAACCTAAGTAAGAAACAAAAGAGTACTGTTTAAAGTGCATTATCATATACAAATGGAAAAAATGCTGTATATATTTAACATGCAGTGATATGACATCTAGACTTTTAGAACAAACTCCAAACCAAATCTAGTAAATCCTAAGTAAAACCATCCTTAGTACTTATATATTTAAGTATCAGGTCTCTACATACTGGGCCCCTCATTCGGTCTGTCAGCTCCTGAAATTTTTCAATCAAATCCTCCTGAGCAATTCATATTTCAAGTAGATTTTATATTGTATAGCAGTTTTAGATTCATAGCAAAGTTGAGAAAAAGTACAGAGTATCCACATACCTCCTTCAGCTACACAGGCAAAACCTCTCCACGCTATTGCTAGCTCGCCACAATGGAACATTTGTTAACACCTGTGAACCTTCACTGATGTATCATTATCACTTAAAGTCAATAGTTTGCACTAAAGTTCACTCTTGCTAAATTTGTTTGGGTTTTGACAAATATATATATAGTGTATCCACCACTATTTGATACATAATCATTTCACTACCCTAAAATTCTTCTGTACTCTGCCTATTCATTCTTCCCTGGTGACCTCTGATCTTTTTACTGTATCCATAGTTTTCTCTTTCCAGAATGGCATATAGTGGGAGTAGTAACACACATCTAAGTTCCCTGAATGTCTTTTCATGACTCCATAACATTTCTTTTCAGTGCTGAATAATAATACTCCAATGTGTGGATGTTCTCCAGCTGAATAATATTACTCCATTGTCTAGATATTCTACAGTCCATTCAACGGCTAAAGGACATCTTAGATGCTTCCAACTTTTGGCCATTATGAATAAAAACAACATAGAAAGTTTACTTTTTCAGATCCCCCCAAATATGTCAGACCTTATCATGGATATTGCTGCATATGAATAGTAAGGAAGTAAGTTGGTGTAAGTTTTAGTCGCTCAGCCATGTCCGACTCTGTGTGATCCCATGAACTGTAGCCTGCCAGGCTGATCTGCCCATGGAATTCTCCAGGCAAGAATATTAGAGTAGGTTGACATTTCCTTCTCCAGGGGGTCCTCCCAACCAAGGGACTGAATCTGGGTCTTCCTGCACTGCAGGCAGATTTTTTACTGCCTGAGCCACCAGGGAAGCCCCATCTGAGTAGCAACCCCAAAGATTTCTTAAATGTTTCAGCTTATTTTCTGTCGCCTTGCAACAGACTACTTCTATTGTCTATAAAATATCGGCAGATGAAACTTTCACTTTTGTTGTTTTTATGTACTCCATTATTTTAAAAAGCGCTAAATAACTTGTTTTAGAGTTCTTGTTTTCTGCAGATTCTGTCAACTATAACTTTCCGTCTTCAAACGTATTTATCATTCATTAGTTGTTCGGTCGCTAAGTTGTGTCCAATTCTTGGCAACCCCGTGGACTGCAGCACACCAGCCTCCTTTCTCCTCCGCTATCTCCTAAAGTTTGCTCAAATTCATGTCCATTGAGTCCGTGATGCTATCTAAAGATCTCATCCTCTGCTGCCCTTTTCTCCTTTTGCCTTCAGTCTTTCCCAATATCAGGAAGTTTTCCAATGAGTAAGGCTCTTCACGTCAAGTGGCCAAAGCATTGGAGCTTCAACTTCTACATCAATCCTCCCAATGAATATCCAGGGTTGATTTCCTTTAGAATTGACTGCTTTGATCTCCTTGGAGTTCAAGGGACTCTCAAGAGTCTTCTCCTGCACAACAATTCAAAAACATCAGTTCTTTGGCGCCTACCCTTTTTTATGGTCCAGCTCTCACATGTGTACATGACTACTGGAAAAACCACAGCTTGTCTATACAGACCTTTGTCAGCAAAGTGGTGTCTCTATGTGTTTGTTAATACTCTATCTAGCTTTGTCATAGCTTTCCTTCCAAGAAGCAAGCATCTTTTAATTTCATGGCTGCAGTCACCATCAGCAGTGATTTTGGAGCCCAAGAAAATAAAATCTGTCACTGCTTCTGATTTTCCCCTTTGATTTGCCATGAAGTAATGAGACAGAATGCCATAATCTTAGATTTTTAATGTTGAGTTTCAAGCCAGCTTTTTCACTCTCCCCTTTCACGTGCATTAAGAGAATCTTTAGTTCCTCTTCAATTTCTCCCATTAGAATGGTAACATCTGCATATCTGAGGTTGTTGATTCCAACTTGTGATTCATCCAGCCAGACATTTTGTGTGATGTACTGTGCATATAAGTTAATAAGCAGAGTGACAACATACAGCCTTGATGTACTTTTCCTTTCCCAATTTGGCACTGGTCATGTCTGATTCTAACTGTTGCTCCTTGGCCCACATACAAGTTTCTGAGGAGGCAAGTGAGGTGGTCTGGTACTCCCATCTTTTGAAGAATTTTCCACAGTTCATTGTGATCCACACAGTCAAAGGTTTCAGCATACTCAATGAGGCAGAAGACGTTTTTTTTCTGTAATTCTCTTGATTTCTCCATGATCCAACAAATGTTGGCAATTTGATTTCTGGTTCCCCCTGCCATTTATAAACCCAGCTTGTACATCTGGAAGTTCTCAGTTCACACACTGCTAGAGCCTAGCTTGAAGGATTTTGAGTATTACCCTGCTAGCATATGCAATGAGCACAGCTGTACAGTAGTTTGTAGATTCTTAGGCATTCCACCTCTTTGGGACATGAATGAAAACTGACCTTTTCCCGTTCTGTGGCCACTACTGAGTTTTCCAAATTTGGTAACATTTTGATGGACAGGGAGGCCTGGCATGCTACGGTTCATGGGGTCGCAAAGAGTCAGACAGGACTGAGCAGCTGAACTGAACTGAACTGAGTGTAACATTTTAACAACATCATCTTCTACAATTTTAAATAGCTCAGCTTAAAATCTGTCCCTTCTGCTAGCTTTGTTTGTAGTAATGCTTCCTAAGGTGCACATGAATTCACACTCCTGAATGTCCGGTTTTAGGTGACATTGATCCAGCTCTACCAAACCATCATGGTTATCTGGGTCAATAAGATCTTTTTTGTATATTTCTTCTATGTATCCTTGCCACCTGTTCTTAACCTATTCAACTTCTGTTAGGTCCTTACCATTTCTGTCCTTTATTGTTCCCATCCTTGCATGAAATGTTACCTTGATATCTCTAATTTTCTTGAAGAGGTCTCTAGTCTTTCCCATTCTATTGTTTTCCTCTATTTCTTTGTACTGTTCATTTTAAGAAGATCTTCTTGTCTATCCTTGCTATTCTCTGGAACTCCCTGGTGGTGCAGAGGTTAAAGAGTCTGCCTGCAATGTGGGAGACCTGGGTTCGATCCCTGGGTTAGGAAGATCCCCTGGAGAAGGAAATGGCAACCTACTCCAGTATCCTTGCCTGGAGAATCCCATGGATGGAGGAACCTGGCAGGCTACAGTCCACGGGTCGCAAAGAGTCAGACACGACTGAGCGACTTCGCTTTTTGCTACATTCCATTGGGTTATCTTTCTTTCCCTTTCTCTCTTGCTTTTTGCTTGTCTTTTTTCCTTAGCTGTTTGTAAAGCCTCCTCCTCAGACAACCACTTTACCTTCTTGCATTTACTGTTCTTGGGGATGGTTTTGGTCACTGCCTCCTCTACAGTAATACAGAACTCCATCCATAGTTCTTCAGCCACTCTGTCTACCAGATCTAATCCCTTGAATCTATTTGTCACCTCCACTATATAATCATAAAGGATTTTATTTAGGTCATATCTGAATTGGCCTAGTGGTTTTCCCTGCTTCAATTTAAGCCTAACTTTTGCAATATTGAAGATGGAAATGGCAACCCTCTCCTGTATTCTTGCCTGGAAAACTCCATGGACATAGGAGCCTAGTGGGCTATAATCCAAGGAGTCACAAAGAGTCAGACATGCCTGAGTGATGAACACTTTCACTTTTCAACAAGGAGCCCAGGCTCTGAGCCACAGTCAGCTCCCAGTCTTGTTTTTGCTGACTGTATAGAGATTCTTCTTCTTTGGAGGCAAAAGTGAAAGTGTTCCTCGCTCAGTTGTGTCTCACTCTTGGGACCCCTTGGACTGTATATATAATATATATTTTATATGCCATTTTAATGTTTCAAAATAAATACAATAGGTATTTTACAAATCACATGTATAAAATTTCTTCCTTTGCATCTTAAAACTTTCCAACTGCACCATTATATAGATAGATTATGGTAGACAGAATAATGGACTTATCAAGATTTCCATGTACCACTCCCTTGAACCTGTGAATATGTTACAACAGGAACTTTGAAGATGTAACTGTTGTTGTTCATTTGCTGCCTCCTATCTGACTCTTTTCAACCCCATGAATTTCAACATGATTTGAGAATGGGAGATTTTCTAGGATTATGCAGTGGGTTCAATACAATCACATGAGCTGTTAAAGTGGAGAAGCTTTCCTTGACTAAAGTCAAGAGATATAGTGGAGTGATAAGGCAGAAGAGTCAGAGGAATTCCAAGCAGGATAGTGACTTGAATGGCTTAGCTGAATTTGATGGGGACCATAAAGCAGGGAATGAGGGTAGCCTCTAGAAGGTGAGAACAACCCTGGCTGACAGCCAGCAAGGAAACAGACCTCAGTCCTACAGGCACATGGAAATGAATTTCACCAGCCACTTGAATAAGCCTAGAAATGACTTGCTCACCAAGGCTTCCAGAAAAGAACATAGACCTGCCAACACTTTGATACTGGCTTTGTGAGACTTTAAGCAGACAAATCAGTCTAGCCCACAAGATTTTTGAACCACAGAACTGTGAAATAAATGTAAGTCATTTCATTTAGGGGAATTTGTTAAGGCATTTGTATTTGATAGAAAACAAATACAGAGTGATTTTTATCAGTTACGTTATCTGAAAAAAAAATTCATTGGAAAGCATTTATGAGTGCTTTTAAATTCCAGCATTACCATATTCTAGTTGTGACATTGGGCAAGTTATTTAATGTCAGTCTAACTTAGTTTCACAGTCTGTAAATTGACCACTATTTAAATCTGTGCTCCTGACTTTGCTGTGAGAAGTAAACTGTCCATAAATAGATGTGCTCTTTATTTAACTAATATTTTTAATATGAATGAGGAAATGAATCAGACATTAAGATTATTACTTGGTATCAATATATTTTGACTACTTTGTGTCTGTTTCCATCATTTCTTATTTCTAAATTATTTTTTTAAAAGAAAAAAACACCTGTAATATGTCTTCTCAAGCAAAATATGTCACTCCCATCTTCAGGCTCCCCAGTAGATCCAAGTTCCTTTAGAGGAAGATGGAGCAATTGCTTAATAAGTTTCAAAACTGTATGATTTTACTCTCTGTTATCCTGGAAGAGCATTCTTCTAAACTCTGTTCTAAGGAGGAAGAGTTCCAACCTGAATTTTTTCAATAGCAAATGACTGCAATCCAATTTAAATTAGTTTGAGCAAAAGGAACATTTTGGCTCACATACCTGAGAAGTCAAAAGTGTATCTCAGTGAGGTTCAGCTAAATCCAAGGCGTCATCAAAACTACTAATCATGGTGAAGGCTCTGATTGGCTACACAGAGGCCTTGTGTTCATATATGAACCCATTACTATGATCAGACAAATGAGATGCTCTTGTCCATATGCCAACTCTTGTGACTACATGCAGGANTTCTTAACCTATTCAACTTCTGTTAGGTCCTTACCATTTCTGTCCTTTATTGTTCCCATCCTTGCATGAAATGTTACCTTGATATCTCTAATTTTCTTGAAGAGGTCTCTAGTCTTTCCCATTCTATTGTTTTCCTCTATTTCTTTGTACTGTTCATTTTAAGAAGATCTTCTTGTCTATCCTTGCTATTCTCTGGAACTCCCTGGTGGTGCAGAGGTTAAAGAGTCTGCCTGCAATGTGGGAGACCTGGGTTCGATCCCTGGGTTAGGAAGATCCCCTGGAGAAGGAAATGGCAACCTACTCCAGTATCCTTGCCTGGAGAATCCCATGGATGGAGGAACCTGGCAGGCTACAGTCCACGGGTCGCAAAGAGTCAGACACGACTGAGCGACTTCGCTTTTTGCTACATTCCATTGGGTTATCTTTCTTTCCCTTTCTCTCTTGCTTTTTGCTTGTCTTTTTTCCTTAGCTGTTTGTAAAGCCTCCTCCTCAGACAACCACTTTACCTTCTTGCATTTACTGTTCTTGGGGATGGTTTTGGTCACTGCCTCCTCTACAGTAATACAGAACTCCATCCATAGTTCTTCAGCCACTCTGTCTACCAGATCTAATCCCTTGAATCTATTTGTCACCTCCACTATATAATCATAAAGGATTTTATTTAGGTCATATCTGAATTGGCCTAGTGGTTTTCCCTGCTTCAATTTAAGCCTAACTTTTGCAATATTGAAGATGGAAATGGCAACCCTCTCCTGTATTCTTGCCTGGAAAACTCCATGGACATAGGAGCCTAGTGGGCTATAATCCAAGGAGTCACAAAGAGTCAGACATGCCTGAGTGATGAACACTTTCACTTTTCAACAAGGAGCCCAGGCTCTGAGCCACAGTCAGCTCCCAGTCTTGTTTTTGCTGACTGTATAGAGATTCTTCTTCTTTGGAGGCAAAAGTGAAAGTGTTCCTCGCTCAGTTGTGTCTCACTCTTGGGACCCCTTGGACTGTATATATAATATATATTTTATATGCCATTTTAATGTTTCAAAATAAATACAATAGGTATTTTACAAATCACATGTATAAAATTTCTTCCTTTGCATCTTAAAACTTTCCAACTGCACCATTATATAGATAGATTATGGTAGACAGAATAATGGACTTATCAAGATTTCCATGTACCACTCCCTTGAACCTGTGAATATGTTACAACAGGAACTTTGAAGATGTAACTGTTGTTGTTCATTTGCTGCCTCCTATCTGACTCTTTTCAACCCCATGAATTTCAACATGATTTGAGAATGGGAGATTTTCTAGGATTATGCAGTGGGTTCAATACAATCACATGAGCTGTTAAAGTGGAGAAGCTTTCCTTGACTAAAGTCAAGAGATATAGTGGAGTGATAAGGCAGAAGAGTCAGAGGAATTCCAAGCAGGATAGTGACTTGAATGGCTTAGCTGAATTTGATGGGGACCATAAAGCAGGGAATGAGGGTAGCCTCTAGAAGGTGAGAACAACCCTGGCTGACAGCCAGCAAGGAAACAGACCTCAGTCCTACAGGCACATGGAAATGAATTTCACCAGCCACTTGAATAAGCCTAGAAATGACTTGCTCACCAAGGCTTCCAGAAAAGAACATAGACCTGCCAACACTTTGATACTGGCTTTGTGAGACTTTAAGCAGACAAATCAGTCTAGCCCACAAGATTTTTGAACCACAGAACTGTGAAATAAATGTAAGTCATTTCATTTAGGGGAATTTGTTAAGGCATTTGTATTTGATAGAAAACAAATACAGAGTGATTTTTATCAGTTACGTTATCTGAAAAAAAAATTCATTGGAAAGCATTTATGAGTGCTTTTAAATTCCAGCATTACCATATTCTAGTTGTGACATTGGGCAAGTTATTTAATGTCAGTCTAACTTAGTTTCACAGTCTGTAAATTGACCACTATTTAAATCTGTGCTCCTGACTTTGCTGTGAGAAGTAAACTGTCCATAAATAGATGTGCTCTTTATTTAACTAATATTTTTAATATGAATGAGGAAATGAATCAGACATTAAGATTATTACTTGGTATCAATATATTTTGACTACTTTGTGTCTGTTTCCATCATTTCTTATTTCTAAATTATTTTTTTAAAAGAAAAAAACACCTGTAATATGTCTTCTCAAGCAAAATATGTCACTCCCATCTTCAGGCTCCCCAGTAGATCCAAGTTCCTTTAGAGGAAGATGGAGCAATTGCTTAATAAGTTTCAAAACTGTATGATTTTACTCTCTGTTATCCTGGAAGAGCATTCTTCTAAACTCTGTTCTAAGGAGGAAGAGTTCCAACCTGAATTTTTTCAATAGCAAATGACTGCAATCCAATTTAAATTAGTTTGAGCAAAAGGAACATTTTGGCTCACATACCTGAGAAGTCAAAAGTGTATCTCAGTGAGGTTCAGCTAAATCCAAGGCGTCATCAAAACTACTAATCATGGTGAAGGCTCTGATTGGCTACACAGAGGCCTTGTGTTCATATATGAACCCATTACTATGATCAGACAAATGAGATGCTCTTGTCCATATGCCAACTCTTGTGACTACATGCAGGAGAAGGAACCTAAAAGACTTTGAAGTACGGCATGAGAAAGCCTACTGTACAAATGAAAAGTACAGCCTCCCAGTTCATTGTGAAAGTGATTGCCACCATGATTTTTTATTGGTAAATTCTAGGTGAAATGAATTTTAAAGATTTCCTTGGAACTTCCCTGGTAGTCCAGTGTTAAGAACCTGCCTTTCAGTGCAGAGGACATGGGTTTGATCCCTCATCAGGGAACTAAGATCCCACATGCCCTGGAGCTAAGCTCATGTGTGCCATAACTACTAAGCCCACGTACCACAACTAGAGAAAAGCCCACACACCACAAGGAAACACCTGGAATACTGCAGCCAAGACCTGATGCAGCCAAATCAATCAATCAATATTTTTTTAAAAAGGCTTCCTTCATGAGTCCTTAGACTATGATAATATGCATGAAATTATTTAACAGATTGCTGTCATATGCAGTGTTTCCCATACTTACTTGGTCAGGGAACTGTCTTATACAAACCATCTCTTGTGACTAGAGTTCCAAAAAACCTGCTCTGGGAAGAGCTGACCTTAGATTTTGCCTCCCTCTGATAGTCTTTGATTCTCAGAGCTTATCAAGGAGATTATTTTCATTCTTCCTTGATTTATAAAATGTCTGATCCTCATTATTATTATTATTATAGAACTCTAAGAGACTTTAGTGATAATCTTTCATCTGTGGCTTCATTATTCTGCAGATGGAGAAATTGAGACACATGTATTTTCTCCCTTCATCATGGAACTAGTCAATTGCTATATGACTCATCTAGACTAGGTGATGCTGAGGTAACAAATAACCCCAAAATCTCAGAGGGTCTTGTGGGAACTGCGTGATAGGTCATTCTCTTTCTGAGATACAGGCTAATTGCATGGCCACTACACAGATTCTTAAATCATCATCTTTACAGAGGGAAAGAAAGCAATTAACTGATCCGGCCCAGGAATAAGTTGTGTATTAGATCCAAGGTAGTCACACAGCCCACACAAACACAGTGAGCTTTGAAGTGCAAAGCTACCATGAACCTAGAAAGATAAGGATGCTGAAATGTTTGGTAGACAATCTTGATTACCATAGGGGAAAATATGTTGGGAGGGAACTTTCTGACTTACCTACCTCTACCACTTTCGATTTGCAGATATGACTTGGTGGTGCACAGTGATAAAAAATAGCTATCATTTACAGAATATACTAATGCTAAGGACCTATTAGGGCTTCCCATATGGTTCAGTGGCAAAGAGTCCACCTGCTAATGCAGAAGATGCAGGGCCAATCCCCGGGTTGGGAAGATCCCCTGGAAAAGAAATGGCAACCCACTCTAGTAGTCTTGCCTGGGAAATTCCATGGACAGAGGGCCCTGGTGGGCTACAACCCCTGAGGTCACAAATAGTCAGACACAATGACCAAACAACAACAATAACAAAGACTTAGTAAGATATTTCCACATATTGACTTATGTGGAGATAACTAATTTTAGCCCCAGTTTTACAATGAGGAATGTGAAACACAAGTTGTTTTAATAAGACTTGTCCCCTGACTGTAATACGAAAGGTGCCTCGTATGTTTAAGGCTCTGGATGTAATTCTTGCACCAGGTCATAGAGTTGGTAGGTGGTGGAGGTGAGTTTTTAATCCATGCAGTCTGGCTCCAGGGCCCACGCTGCTCTTCAAGCACTCTACTGCTTTCCGACTGGTGGAAGGAAATAACTCCTTCTTACAATTCAAACCACTAAGTTCTTAGTTCAGCTCTGAGGCAGCTAAAACTCATTCATTTCTTTTTTGAATCTTCAAAACACATTATGAAGAAGCTTTAAGAATTTAAAAATTAAATCTAATACTTCATCAAGCAGCAGATTTATACTACCTGAGAAATATCTGCAGACCTTATCCTGTGTACAAATGCACTCACTGATGCACATGTCCTTCTCCTCTAACATTTTGTTTGAAAATCTTCAGTGACAACCAGAAATATAAGGGTCAGTGAACAAGCAGATCTTCAGTTCTACAACTACTATTGTCCCAAGTGCCTTTGTGCATCGTATAGTATTGTAATGCTCTAAGTAAAGGTTCAAATTCGTCCTTGTTAAGAACAATTCAAAAGCTTTGGCACATTGATTTATTCATCCATTCAAGAAATTCTTGACACTCTTCTATTAAGTGACAGTCAGTGTGGATTATTTAGATAAAAGACACAATTTGTGCCATCAATGATCTCATAGTTTAATGAAGCAAACTGACAAAGCGAGAAGTGCAGTATAATATAATAAGAGTTTACAGAGCACACTACTATTGCTTACGTAGTATCCATTTGACACTGTTTCAATTCTAAAAGCTCTATATTTCTTTACCATGCAACCCAGGTGCTTTATTTAGGCTGAGGTTAGCCTCACCACTGGCTCCAAGATCAGACCTGTTCTAAGGGGAATCTCATTAACTTGTCACAGGTATTAGTTCAAAATTCAGGACTAAACTCAAAGTCCTACTTCATTCTCTTGCTCTAGAGGTTGATTTAGGAATTAACATATGATGGAATTTGTGCAAAAGGGACAAAACAATTTTTTATTGGCTTCCAAGAAATAACTTTCTTTACCTGATGAAGGTGAGTCACATTTCATTTCTGAGGATGTGAGTTTTGGACAGAGCTGTCTCTTCGGATTGTACTGACTTCCATTAACTTTCCTACTGAACATTAAAGTACTAAGATCCACCCCCAAGAAACTTCTTTTGTTTCAGATATAATATACCTGTCTCCTCTATAGAGGAGCAACCTACCTTCTTCTTGGTAATGACTCTATAAATTACAGTATCCAAGTATTTGTTATTTCAGTGGAATAAGAAGCCCCAAATAATGAGGTGGCAGACTTAACTTTCATTTCATTGAAAGAATTATGTCCCCTGATTAAGACAGTTTTCTTTATGCAAATAAGACCTTTCGACCAACAGAATAAAAAAAAATTAGTGAAGTCCACTTCTTTTCTTAATAAGTGGATTAAGGGTAAAATGATTTCATATGTAGTGTCTTGCACAAGTTGATACTACGTGATGTAAGAAAATAACCCAAATATTAAATTATTGTCTCTTAGCCGGCACTTCATCTAATAATCCAAGAAAACATTCTATGTTTCTGTTAAGGGAGCTACTTCTAAGCCAAGAGGTATATGGTAAGATCAGTGAATTGTATGATGCCACAGCTATCCTACTTTTGTTTTGTAGTGAGTTCCTAAATCAGAAGCAATATTGTGTGGAGTATATTGATGATGAACAAGTCACTCCAAAGGTCTTCTGATATTGGTGCTGAAAGGCACTGGAAGCAGGAAAGCAGATCCAACATCCAGAATAAGTTTCAGTTCCACTGAGAACAAAGTCATTTACCATTTCTAGCTGGAAGAAGTTCAAAGCAATCAAATTGATACCTTGTAGTTGGCTGGTCTCCCCAGGAAATGGTGCCATATCAAGGTCTAAATGTGACCCTGTGGCTCTTGCACACTCAGCAAGGATATAGTCAAATATCTTTGTAAAGGAGGACCATACGGTTGAGCCCTTGAAGAACCTGTGTGCTGCCTTGTAAACAAGCCCATTGATTAAGAATTGATGTCTGAGTGATCACAGACCAGGCCATCATGCACACTTTTCTCTAGGAGTTAAGCACTGTTACTTAGCTTCTGCCATTCAGGGATCCCATGTTTCCACTGAAGTCCAAGAATCTGTTTCAAAGTTGGCCTCTTGCAATACCATCCCCAGAGGAAAAAAGACAGCCACCATAAAACTCATTTTCTTTAATTTTATTTTGGATAAGTCAAAAATGCATAAAAAGAGGAAAAGTATAATAAATCCACTACTATCATTCAACTTCAGTAATTTAAGTTCATAGTCATTAATCTTGTTCCACCTTACTGATAACCACCCTCTGTATCAATACAGAGAGTTTTTGTGGAGTCTTTACTTCTCTCATTGATACATTTCTCAACATCTTGAATGGAATATTCGCTAAACTCATACAGAAATATACAAGGAGATGGCCAACTTGCATATAATAGATACACTCTGTTATTTCTACTTCCTTAAACCTTGTAATATTTCTTCATTATGTCAGGGACATTGTAGACTCTGAATATCATTGACTATAGGTCACATTAGAGTCTGATGTATTCAGAGCTGAACTACTTAAGATAGCATATTGGATAGAGCATCTCTGTAAAGCACTATTTGTTCCAAAATACTTAGAATCACTTGCCACACATATATCCCAACTTTAAGTTATTATGAGTAAATAATAATACTATTGCAATTCCTTTTTCTATATGTCATATCTTCCTAGATAAGATTTGCTTTTGCCTCTTGCCTGCCTGCTAAGTCACTTCAGTCATGTCTGACTCATTGAGACCCTATGGACTATAGCCTTTCAGGCTCCTCTGTCCGTGGGATTCTCCAGGCAAAAATACTGAAGTGGGTTGCCACACCTTTCTCCAGGGGATCTTCCCAACTCAGGGATCGAACTCAAACTTGCATCTCTTACATCACCTGCATTGGCAGGCATGTTCTTTTCCACTAGTACCACCTGGAAAGACCTGCTTTTGTTTCCTATGTATGCCAGAAGCTGACTCAAGTTATCGGTTTGAAGGCAATGAGGCTTGGTGCAGATCAGTATCAACAGTCATCCATTTGCAAAGCAACTTCCTTACAGGAGTTTATTACAGGGTCTAAAAGACTAATAGCTTTTGATATGAGAGATTATTTCTACTATCAATGGAAGCTCAATGAAAGTTCAAGTAGATTTGCACAGTGATTCATCCATATCTAACCAGATGTTCCTAGGTCAAGTCCCAGATTTCCTTTCTTTCCCAATAAATGCTTTAAATTTCATATAATATTCTTTGTGAGGCAATGAATCCAACTTACATTATAGTTTTAGAATTTTCACTTTTAAATATGGGATAAGATTCAGGATCTCCTTTACAGCTACAAAAAATGAGACATTATTTTAAGGGCACAATAAAACCTCCATGAGTCTATGACTTGCCTTGAACTAAGAGATTAAAGTCCTGAGCTTGTCAGTTTCTCTCTATAAACAATCAAGTGCAGACTCAAAAAGCCTTGCCCCACAGTCTTTGTCATCGTTACCACTATAGTGGTCAAATGCATTAACCACTTGGTTTTCCAGAGTTTTGCCTTCAGTAGGCCCATCATCTAAAGCAACAACAGATAAGAATTTGGTTAATGAGATGCCTCTGAGTGTTATTGGTGGTAGTTGTTGTTGTTTAGTCACTAAATCATGTCAGACTCTTTTGTGACACTATGGACTGCAGCCCACCAGGTTTGTCTGTCTATGGGATGTCCCAGACAAGAATATTGGACTAGTTTCCATTTGCTTCTCTAGGGGATCTTCTTGACTCAGGGATTGAACCTGCATCTCCTGCTTGACAGGTGGACTTTACCACTACTTGGCAGGTGGACTTTTTTGCCTGAGTCACCTGGGAAGCCCATGTTATGGACTGTGTATTTGTGTTAAGTCACTTCAGTCATGTCCAACTCTTTGCAATTGTATGGACTATAGCCCACAAGGCTCCACTGTCCATGAGATTCAGGCAAGAATGTTGGAGTAAGTTGCCATGCCCTCCTCCAGGGCATCTTCTTGGCCCAGGGACTGAACCTGTATCTTTTACATCTCCTGCCCAATTTTCCACTGGTGATAAGGTCAACAGTATATTCCAGATAGTTAAGGTACCCAACCTAAGAATCTCACTTTGAAAGTCTCTTTCTTGGAACCTGGGGAAAAAAAAAAAAAAAGCACTCTAATCATTTCAAACAACAGATTTTAATTCAGAGATCTTATTCAAGCATATCACATATTTATTAGAAATTCTGAAGATATTTTTAAAAAGGATAGTACACTAGAGGTTAAGTTCAGTTCAGTTCAGTCGCTCAGTCGTGTCCGACTCTTTGCGACCCCGTGAATCGCAGCACACCAGGCCTCCCTGTCCATCACCAACTCCAGGAGTTCACTCAGACTCACTCCCATTGAGTCAGTGATGCCATCCAGCCATCTCATCCTCTGTCGTCCCCTTCTCCTCCTGCCCCCAGTCCCTCCCAGCATCAGAGTCTTTTCCAGTGGGTCAACTCTTAGCATGAGGTGGACAAAGTACTGGAGCTTCAGCTTTACCATCATTCCCTCCAAAGAAATCCCAGGGCTGATCTCCTTCAGAATGGACTGGTTGGATCTCCTTGCAGTCCAAGGGACTCTCAAGAGTCTTCTCCAACACCACAGTTCAAAAGCATCAATTCTTCGGTGCTCAGCCTTCTTCACTAGGTTAGTAGCAGCTAAAAGCAGCTACTTCATCTAGTTCTTGGAGAACAAAAAGAATAAGATGGTGTAATCAGATTCCCAAAAGACAGTGCTTTGCTGGTAGGGTGATATCTAGATAGCCCAAGGATGGAAGAGGTGCCATGGAAGCTGAGACCACATTCCTGGATGGAAGAATGTGGTTTCTCAAATACACTTCAAGAAGAAAAGTGAGAGAAAATCACAATAGCTTCTCTATTTCTCCAACTATCTGATGTCTAATAGTGCCTTCCATTGCTGCTAAGTTGCTTCAGTCGTGCCTGACTCTATGCAACCCCAGAGAGGGCAGCCCACCAGGCTCCTCCGTCCATGGGATTTTAGAGGTTAGCTAGGAAGGAAGGCTAAGGAATGTACTTTGTAGACCCCATCCCCAGCACTTCAGAGAAAAGAAGTGGGTTGAAGTTCCGCAGGTCAATAGACACTGCAGCCATTATGATGTAGAATAGTGCTGCAGCTGTTTTTGTGCATAAGTTATCTTCTTTGGGGTAAGAAAGATCGGTTTGTCCCTCTAGGTGAATATAAAAATCAAAACCAAGATTGTTAAGAGGAAAAGCTCTTTATATTCCATAGAAACTGTGCCAAATTATAGGATAATATTGATGCTCTAGAAATGGAGACAGATGAAAAGCACATAACAAATAAATACATAGTATAATTTCAGTGTCAGTAAAAGCCATGAAGAAAAGTAAAACATGGTCAATAGATAGAAAACAAGAAATGGTGTAAGTTTTGAACAGGAACATTAGGAAAGTTCTGTCTGAGAAGGTAACAGATGAGCACAGATCTGAAAAAGTATGTTCAAGTATGATGGTTAACTTTATGTGCCAGTGTGAAGGGTGCTGTAGGATGAGATTAACATTTAAACTGATGAACTCTGAGTAAAAAAGTTTCCCTTTCATAATGTGTGGGGGCCTTATCCAATCAAATGACGGGCTGAAAAGAATAAAAAAGACCAGCTTCTCAGAGAGAGAAGAAATTCTCCAGCAGATTGTCAACTGCTGGCCTACAGCACAGATTTTGGACTTGCCAGCATTCATAATTGTGTGAGCCAGTGCTTTATAATATCTTCTATTGGTTCTGTTTCTTTGGAGAACCCTCACTAGTACAATGAATGAAGCTTGCAAGGCTCTATGTAGGATCATTTGTGGTATAAGAAGTAGTAAGTGTCAGTAAACATTTTTTTAAAAAAAGCAGCAGCAAACGTTAAAGCCCTAATGTAAGAACAAGTGTATCACACTGAAAGAACACTGAAATGGAATAGAATGGTGGAGGGGAGTAAGTTAGAAAAGAGCAAAGGAGATAGGCCCGGAGAGGCTGAGAGCATCTGCGGCTATGGAGAGGACTATGGATTTTTTTTTTTTTTCCTTATTTTGATGGGAGGCCACTAAGTGTTTTGGTTAGGGGAGTGACATAACCTGATTTTAATTTTCAACAGATCACCATGTGACTACTAAATGGAGAACTGACTTAAGGGACCCATTTGTAAATACAGATACAAGATAGCAGAACATTGTATCAGCCTAGGCAAGATATGGTGGCTTTGTGAAGTCCGTCTTACCTCTATTGATATGATTCATTGTTGTTTAATATAGCTTGACTTGAGTTTTCTAAGTTGCAGCTAAACTGATCTTGGCTGATGTAAAATTTGGTACCAAGTGTACAGTGCTGAACCAAGGTAGAAGGAGGTCAGTGAAAAAAACCCTTTCCCTCTTGAACTGGAAAGCTGATATGTTTGTTATAAAATTATAGAAAAGTTAGCTACATGATACTTCTCCTACCTTAGGGGAAAAACCATGTTTATATAGTGTGATTGATTGAGAAGGAAAATTCAGGATGTCAAAGTATGTTGTATTAGTCTTTTAGTCTCCAGTGAGATCTACAAGATAGATGCTGGTTAACTTCTAAAAATGAACTTTCTGAAAATAGAGAAGAAATGGAAGAAAATATCTTTGTTTTGTATCCAAATAGACTGAAAGCCGAACTATTTCAAATCCACTTAATGGGGAGTTTGATAAGGTTGGGAATGTCAAATCTCTACCCCCAAAGTAAGGTTTTTGCTAACAGAACATGTGGGAGACCTGGAAGGTGACAAGATTAGGACAAGATGAGCCTAACTCCTCAGACCTCTTGCAAGCAAATTCTGCTAAGTATTTTCAGTTGATGGAGTAGTTAATCATGTCATTGTGAAAGTGCAGGGGGGAATTTAATCTAGGATAATTATGAAAGTTTTGATGCCCTTTCACCTAAGGTTTATTTTTTAAGTTCCTCTGAGACAGAGGCCAAGATGAAAGTGCCATTCAATTTCCAAGGTAATGAGCATTACTCAGAAGCTTGTTGCTAGGATAATGAAATGATCAGAATCAAACGCTGACCAAGTAAACTACTGTGTGTGGTTACCGTTCTTGAAACTTTTGAAAACAAAAGAATCAAAAACAAGCAACTTTTGAAGTGAGCTGCACTGCCAAAGAAATTCTAAATCATGCTTTAAAAAAGTCTTTGATTTCTCAAACCCAGCAAAAAATTCAGAGCCTCAAACCTCAGTCGCGTCCAACTCTTCGTGACCCTGTGGGCTACCCAGTCCATTGAATTCTCGAGGCCAGAAGACTGGAGTAGGTAGCCTTTTCCTTCTCTAGGGGATCTTCTCAACCCAGGGATTGGACCCAGGTCTCCCACATTGCAGGCAATTTCTTTACCAGCTGAGCCACAAGGGAAGCTGAGGAATACTGGAGTGGGTAGCTTATCCCTTCTCCAAGGACTTTACCAACAAACAGATTCACAGGCACTAGGAACAGATTTATAGATGCCAAGGGAGAGGTGGTAAGGGAGGACTGTATTGGGAGTTTGGGATCAACATATGCAAACTCTTATATATAGAAAGGATTAAACAACAAGGTCCTATGGTATAGCACAGGGAACAATATTCAATATCCCATAATGAACCATAATGGAAAAAAATGGGGAAAAAAGTATGTATATGTATTTACATATGTATACATATATGTGTATGTATATGAAAGAATATATACACATATGTATACATATATATATGTATGTATGTATGTGTATATATATATATGTATGTATATATTCTTTCCTATTTTTTCCATTATGGTTTACTATGGGATATTGAATATAGTTCCCTGTGCTATACCGTAGGACCTTGTTGTTTAATCCATTCTATAAATAATAATTTGCATCCTATATTAGTTTGAATTCTATATATAATAGTTGATCCCAAACTCCCAATATAGCCCTCCCTTACCAACCCTCCTTTGGCATCTACAAGTCTGTTCTCAGTGCCTGTGAATCTGTTTGTTCATTTGTATCATATTTCAGATTCCACAAGTAAGTGATATCATATAGTGTTTGTCCTTCTGACTTTACTTGGTTTGATAATTTCTAGGTCTATCTGTGTTGTTGCAAATGGCATGGTTTTATTCTTTTTTGTGGCTGAGTAGTATTCTTTTTAAAAATTTTTATCCATTCATTGTTCATGTGTTTTTAAATAATGGCATCCAGTTCCCCTAGTACCACAGTATTTTGGGGGTAAATACTATCTGTAAACTGTGAGGAGCTACGTCTAGACCTGAGGAAAGAAAAGGACAATGCTTCAAGTTGTCTTCTTGGGCGTGGACACTCTTGCAAGTGTGTGTGTGTGTGTGTGTGTGTGTGTGTGTGTGTCTATACCACATAGGAGGGAGGGTATGTATGAATGTTTAGTGGTTAAAACACTGGATTGTATTTAATATTGCTGTGTGCTTACTATTTGTCAGTCTCGCCTTCTCACAGCATTGACTATTTTCACTTAAAAATGAATGTCCATCCCTACCCATATAATACACATGACCTCCATCCCAAACTCCAGGTTGCTATTTGCTATTCATGGGGTCGCAAAGAGTTGAACACAATTTAGGAACTGAAAATGACAAAATTCCACATATAGTCATCACCAAAAGAGTAATTTATACTACTCTCTTTCCACAGAGACTGATTTACTTACTTAGATGTAAGTAAATTGTAAATTTAGATACTATCATTACTCTATATATTAAAAAAAGAAATGAATCAGTTAACACTTTAAAGTATACAGATATATGGCATGCTCCAGAACTCACATATGAATAACTTTCTTTATCTACTACCTACTCCATGTTTCCTTTGCCTGCAGCAAGGATCTCAGCTAATAGGATCCTTTACCTGATGAAGGTGAGTCACATTTCATTTCTGAGGATGTGAGTTTTGGACAGAGCTGTCTCTTTGGATTGTACTACTTCATTCCTCTACTCACATTTTTCTTTTCTAAAGAAGTGGTCCTGTGTCTCAATTCAGGGTATGAGAATAAGTAAAGGTTGCTGGATGTTTGGATGAATTTTTTTCTAACTTTTAATTACTAGTTGTCTTCTAATGGATATCATGGTAGATGAGGGTGAAACCAGGGACAGCCCCAGTTATTTTTCCACTAAATGCATTTATATCCTTTAGGATAAAGTCAAAGGAAAAGGGAATATAGTTTAAGGGTTTAAAGAACAGAAACAATAAAAAAACTAGGACAACTGAAAGAACTTGCCCCACCCTGAAGTTTTGTTTTCATGTGTATGTCCTTATTGCTTCAGTGGTGTTCGACTCTTTGTGACCCTATGGACTGAAGCCCACCAGGCTCTTCTGTCCATGGGATTCTCCAGACAAGAATACTGGAGTGGGTTGCTATGTGCTCCTCCAGGGGATCTTCCAGGATATCTGTAGGCTGGAGTGGAACTGAAGATGATTTTTAGAGAAAATTTTCAGGAACTAATATTGCTCATGGTAAAGAGCATTTCCTGAAGTTCAGCAATTCCTACAGCTGCACATATTTCTTCTGTTACTGTTAAATTCCCAAATATTTAATGATTTTCTTTTAAAATATCATATAGAATATGAATTATTTCAACCAAAGTCAGGAGAAAATACCTTACCAATAAATGAAAAATTAGTCAAAGAATACACCCTAAAGATCCTCCAGATCTTCCCCTGATCTTCCCAGGGATTGAACTCATGTCTGCCTTCATCTCCTGCGTTGCAAGTGGATTCTTTACCCACTGAGCCACCTGGGAAGCCCAAAGTTTTGTATAACTCAATACAAAACTTTATGAAGGTTTAGAATGTGTTTTCTATTATTCTGAATTCTGATATTGATATACAAGGTTAAGAATTGGATTGCATGCAAATGCAAATTATTGCAGAGTTCAATTCCTAGAAGAGATGAAACTGAAAGGAAAGTGGAACTTTGCCAAAGACGAGAGAGAGAGACTATAGGCAGACTAAGAGCATTTGGAATACCATAGTACCCTTATTTATGGTAAGGTCATCTAGTGAGACATAGCCTAAATCTACCTCATTAAGAGAAGAATCGGTGTCCACGTGTGTGCCTTGGTTAGTTTCAGGACAATGAGAGGAGTGAGTTTACAAGACACTGCGGACTTTAAACTCAAGCAGTTTGGTTGGCTTCATCTGATGTAACATCATTCTGTACAGAGCAAAGAACTGGAGGGACAGAGAACTAGAAACCATTTGGTAACTCTGGATAATAAGTGTTATAGAGATGGCATCAGCAAGAACAAAGGCTAGGAACAGTGGGTTGGCATAGATGTGGCGATTAACAGAGCCAATGAGAAGCCCAGAGCTGAAGACACAACATCAGAAGCCTAGGGCAAGTGAATCAATAAAGCCAGAAATGTGTAAAATGATAAATAGCAGCTAGCAACTGACACTCCGTCACGGTGTTGGAGAAACAAAAAGATGTTGAGGGCTGTGCTGAAAGGGAGAACACATGTTCATTTAAAGAAACTGCTGCTCCTCAGCTCTGGCAGGCTCCTTCCATGCAGTACTGTGGCTGAAATTGCCAGAGCTTTCGATTTGTGATAACTCTGGAACTCCACAGCTTTATGACAAATCCGCCTATTATAAATTTTTACAGCTAATTCAAATTTAAACACTGTGTAGGCCCACACTAGGCAGGCCAAAACAAAACAGAGCCACCCCCTAAATCCAGGATATCTGTAGGCTGGAGTGGAACTGAAGATGATTTTTAGAGAAAATTTTCAGGAACTAATATTGCTCATGGTAAAGAGCATTTCCTGAAGTTTAGCAATTCCTACAGCTGCACATATTTCTTCTGTTACTGTTAAATTCCCAAATATTTAATAATTTTCTTTTAAAATATCATATAGAATATTAATTATCTCAACCAAAGTCAGGAGAAAATACTTTACCAATAAATGAAAAATTAGTCAAAGAATACACCCTAAAAGTATTTTTCCTCTAATAGATTTTACACTTTCTAGATTTTTATCTTTCCAACTTTTAAGAAAACAATTAAAAGCACCTATACACTGAATGTCCATTGTTTAACATATGGGCTATATTTCTTAGAGCATGTGCAATATTTTCATGATTTTTTGCTACCTTATTAGAACAAAAAGAAAATTTTCTATATTAAGAAATATGATTAACTTGAATATAAAAACAATTCTAAAACCTGTAAATGTGGAGAACAAGTTGTAAATTTGGTTATTTTGGTATCTTTTGCTTTTGGTTAACAAAAAGTAGGGTTTCCCTGGTAGCTCAGCTGGTAAAAAATCTTCCTGTAATGCAGAAGACCCCAGTTCAATTCTGAGTCGGGAAGATCCTCTGGAGAAGGTATAGGCTACCCACTCCAGTAGACTTGGGCTTCCCTGGTGGCTCAGATGGTAAAGAATTTCCCTGCAATGCAGGAGACCTGGTTAGATCCCTGGGTTGGGACGATCCCCTGGAGGAGGGCAGGGCAACCCACTCCAGTATTCCAGCCTGGAGAATCCTCACAGACAGAGGAGCCTGGTGGGCTATAGTCCATGGGATCGCAAAGAGTTGAACACAACTGAGCAACTAAGCATAGCACACAGCACAACAGAAAGTACTTTTCAGAAGATTATTTGTTCAGATTGTTTTTTTTCCAACTTAAAGTATACAGTTGAATAATATTTAATATATTTACCATTTTGCAATTTTAGCACATTTTATCTCCCCCAAAACCCATCAGCATCATTCTTCATCCTACTCTCCCCTGACCCCAGACCTAGGCACCCTCTAATCTATTTGTTTCTATCTCTATATTTTTGCCTAATCTGGACATTCTATGTAAATGTAATATTAAAATATGTGGTCTTTATAAATTTCCTTTTTACACTTAGAATGTTTTCATATTCTATGTTAGCAAGTATCAGTTCTTCATTCTTTTTCATTACTAAATATATTTACTTTTATGGATATATCATGTTTTGTCTATCCATTCATCAGCTGATAGACACTTGGGGTGTTTCACCTTTTGGTCATTATGAATAATGCTTTGGTGAGGTGAATATTTGTGTAGTGGTTTTTGTATAGCTATGCTTAAATTCCTCTTGAGGGTACACCTAGGCTAGGATTACATGGTAATGTGATGGTCAAGGGTCACATGGTAATGATATGTTTAATAGCTTAAGGAACTGCCAGACTGTTTATGACAGCACCATTTCACATTCCCATCAGCTGTGTGTGAGGGTTCCAATTTTCCCACATCTTTGTCAACAAATGTTATTACTTTCTTTGTTATTATCATGTCAATATTCATTATGGTTTTGATATGCATTCAATGAATAAATGATGGTAAGCATATTTTCATGTGTTCGTTGGCAATTTGCAAACATTTTTTAGAGAAACATCTTTAAATTCTTTGTCTATTTAAAAAATTCCATTATTTCTCTTTTAGTTATTGAGTTGTAATATATTCTTGTTATAAGTCCCTTATCAGATATAAGATTTATAAATATAGTCTCCCATTCCAGGAGTTGTTTTTTCAGTTTCTTTCTAATGTAATTTATATTGTCATTGAATTGTTAAGTCATGTCTGACTCTGTGACCCCATGCCAGGCTTCCCTGTCCTTCACTGTCTCCCAGAGTTTGCTCAGATTCATGTACATTGAGGCACTGATTCTATCCAACCATCTCATACTCTGTATCCCCCTATTCCTCCTGCCCTCAATCTTTCTCAGCATCAGGGTCTTTTCCAGTGAATTGGCTCATTGCATCAGTTGGTCAAAGTATTGGAGCTTCAGCATCAGCATCAGTCCTTCCAATGAATATTTAGGGTTGATTTCTTTCAGGATTGACTGGTTTGATCTCCTTGGAGTCCAAGTGACTCTCAAGAGTCTTCACCAACACCACAACTAGAAAACATAAAATCTGGTGTTTGGTGCTCAACCTTCTTTATGGTCTAACTCCCATATTTGTACATGACTACTGGAAAAACCATAGCTTTGACTATATGTAACTTTATCAGCAAAGTGATACTTCTGCTTTTTAATACACTGTCTAGGTTTGTCATAGCTTTTCTTCCAAGGAGCAACGTCTTTTAATTTCATGGCCACAGTCACCATCCTCAGCAACTTTAGAGCCCAAGAAGATAACATCTGTTACTGTCTCCACTTTTTCCCCTTCTGTTTGCCATGAAGTGATGGGACTGGATGCTATAATCTTCCGTTCAGTTCAGTCGCTCAGTTGTGGTCACAACTTTTTGTGACCCCATGGACTGCAGTGTGCCAGGTCTCCCTGTCCATCACCAACTCCCAAAGCTTGCTCAAAGTCACATCTGTCAAGTTGGTGATGCTATCCAACAGTCTCATCCTCCATTGTCCCCTTCTTCTCTTGACTTCAATCTTTCCCAGCATCAGGATCTTTTCCAAGATGTCAGTTCTTTGCATCAAGTGGCCAAAGTATTGGAGCTTCAGCTTCAGCATCAGTTGTTCCAGTGAACATTCAGGACTGATTTACTTTAGGATTGACTGATTTGATCTACTTGTAGTCCAAGGGCCTCTCAAGAGTCTTCTCCAAAACCACAGATCAAAAGCAGCAATTCTTTGGTGCTCAGCTTTCTTTATGGTCCAACTCTCACATCCATATATGACTACTGGAAAAACCATAGCTTTGAGTAGAACTTTGTCAGCAAAGCAATGTCTCTGCTTTCTAATATGCTGTCTAGGTTGGTCATAGCTTTTGCTATGCAAGTCTTAGAAGATGATGCTGTAAAAGTGTTGCAGCCAATATGCCAGCAAATTTGGAAAACTCAGCAGTGGCCATAAGACTGGAAAAGGACAGTTTTTATTACAATCCCAAAGAAAGGCAATGCCAAAGAATCTTCAAACTATTCCACAATTGCCATAATCTTAGTTTTTTGAATATTGAGTTTCAAACCAAGTTTTTCATTCTCCTCTTTTACCCTCATCAAGAAGATTTAGTTCCTCTTTAGTTCCTCTTTACTTTCTGACATTAGAATGATATTATCCACATATCTGAGGTTGTTGATATTTCTCCCAGCAATCTCGATTCCAGCTTGTACTTCATCTAGCCCAGCATTTCCCATGATGTATAATCTGCATGTAAATTAAATAAGCAGGGTGACAATAGACAGCCTTGATGTACTCCTTTCTCACTTTTGAACCAGACCATTGTTCTATCTCCAGTTCTAACTGTTGCTTTTCATTCTATATACAGGTTTCTCAGGAGACTGATAAGGTGGTCTGGCATTCCCATCTCTTCAAGAATTTTCCACAATTTGTTATGATCCACATAGTCAAAGGCTTTAGCTTAGTCAGTAAAGCAGAAGTAGATGTTTTTCTGGCATCCCTTGATTTATCTATGATTCCAATGAATGTTGTCAACTTGACCTCTGGTTCCCTTGCCTTTCCTAAATCTAGCCTGGACATTTGGAAGTTCTCGGTTCACATACTGGTGAAGCCTAGCTTGGAGGATTTTGAGCATTACCTTGCTAGCATGTGAAATGAGCACAGTTGTGCGGTACGTTGAACATTCTTCCCTGGAGAAGGGAATGGCAACCCACTCTAATATTCTTGCTTGAAAAATTCCACCGACAGAGGAGCCTAGTGTGTTACAGTTCATGGAGTCACAAAGAGTTAGATACAATGGAGGAATACCACTTTGAACATTCTTTGGCATTGTCTGTCTTTGGGATTGGAATGAAAATTGACATTTTCCAGCTCTGTGGCCACTGCTGAGTTTTCCAAATTTGTTGACATACTAAGAGTAGCACTTTAAGAGCATCATCTCTTATGCTTTTAAATTGCTCAACTGGAATTCCATCACCTCCACTAGAGTTGTTTGTAGTTATGCTTCCTAAGACCCATTTGACTTCACACTCCAATATGTCTGGCTCTAGATGAGTGACCACACTATTGTGGTTATCTAAGACCTTTGTTGTATAACTTTTTCCATGTATTCTTGCCACCTCTTTTTAATGCTTATATTGGGTCCTTACTGTTTCTATCCTTTATTATGCTCATCTTTGCATGAAATGTTCCCTTGATAACTCCAATTTTCTTGAAGAGATCTTAAGTCTTTCCTTTTCTATTTTTTTCCTCTATTTCTTTATGGTGTCCATATAAGGAGGTTTTCTTATGTCTTCTTGCTATTCTCTGAAACTGCATCAGTTGAGTACATCTTTCCCTTTCTCCTTTGTGTTTTGCTTCTCTTCTTTCCTCAGATATTCATAAAGCCTTCTCCTCAGACAACCAATTTGCCTTCTTGCATCTCTTTTTCTTTGGAATGGTTTTGCTCACTGCCTCTTGTACAGTGTTACAAACCTCCATCCATAGCTTTTCAGGCACTCCATCTACCAAATCTAATCCCTTGAATCTCTTTATCACCTCTACTGTATAATGGAGAAGGCAGTGGCATCCCACTCCCGTATTCTTGCCTGGAAAATCCCATGGCTGGAAGAGCCTTGTAGTTTGTGGTCCATGGGATTTGCTAAGAGTCGGATACAACTGAGCGACTTCACTTTCACTTTTCACTTTCATACATTGGAGAAGGAAATGGCAACCCACTCCAGTGTTCTTGCCTGGAGAATCCCAGGGATGGGGGAGCCTGGTGGGCTGCCATCTATGGGGTCGCACAGAGTCAGACATGACTGAAGTGACTTACCAGCTACTGTATAATCACAAGGGATTTGATTTAGGTCATACCTGAATGACTTACTTGTTTTCTCTATTTTCTTCAATTTAAGCCTGAAATTTCCCAATATATTACTGTTTGTAGATATAAATATGTTTTAAATAAATATATTTAAATAAGTGTATTTATGTGAGTTTTTTCATCACATCTTTTGGTGTTATATCAATGAAACATTGCCTCATCCAACATCACAAATATTCACATCCATGTTTTTGCCTAATTTCATAGGTTTTGCTATTACATGTATACCTATGACCCATTTTGAGTTAATTTTTCTCAAAGTATAGCCATCACTTTTGCATATTTCTGAGAAATATTTTGTCTTTTAAAATTATTTTTAAAATAACCTATGTGTGTGCTCAGTTGCCTAGTCATGTCCAACTCTTTGTGATCCTATGGACTAACCCACAAGGCTCCTCTGTCAAAGGAATTCTCCAGGCAAAAATACTGGAGTGGGTTGCCATTTCCTCCTTCAAGTGATCATCCCAATCCAGAGATCTAACCTGGGTGTCCCACATTGCAGCTAGATTCTTTACTGTCTGAGCCACCAGGGAAGCCCCAAAGTATTAGTCACTTAGTCATGTCTTACTCTTTGTGACCATGGAACGCTCCAGGCAGGAATACTGGAGTGGGTAGCCATTCCCTTCTCCAAGGGAACTTTCCAACCCAGGACTAAACCCTGGTCTCCTTCATTGCAAGCAAACTGTTTATGGTCTGAGCCATCAGGGAAGCCCAACATTTGGCACTCCTCCCAGTTGGGCAATTGGACCTCGGTCTCTCCACATGACAAGTGGGGGCACTCACCACTATACTAGCAAGAAATAGCACAGCCTGAGTCTCCAGAGAAATTACAAAACTCAGCCCAGGTGCAGAGTTAACCATGGCAAGGACAGACAAGTGTTTCACTGTACAAAATCAAAGAAATTGCCAAACTTTTGCATTTTCATGCAATCCTGAATTCTGATTCTGTGGGTGGGTAAGAGAACAAGAAGTTGTGAGGAGTATTTATACTATATATAATCAGTCGGTGCAGTATCAAGATCTGGAAATGTCAGGGCATGTCTCTACAGAGTGGTTGGAAATATTGACAAGACACAGCATATATTATTGATGAATTTGGCAATAACTAGGCCACAAGGTGAGTGAGCTGGGCTCCAGTCCTACAATATTAAGCAAGCAAACAGCAGAATACAAAGCAGGGGCCAATACACAAAACAAAACTTATAATCATGATGGGATGGGCAGGTCTGGGCGTTCCTTGAAGAGGAAATCAGGACCAGGAGACTGGAGAAAATCTGGCCTTCTTGTTCTTGCCCACTCTCCACATATCCCCACTTCTGGATGAAGGGAACAATGATCTAATTAGGTCAGAATGCAGAATAATGGTTTTGCTATAGTTACGTATAAAGTGGGTTACAGGGCTTCAGAGGTTTGTAGACATACTTCACTCTGTTTTCCTTTCTTTCTCTAATTTTCTGGCATTCTTTTCACTCAAGTAATGGAACAAACTGAGTCAGGGTCCAGCTCCTTGGAGTAGATGTAATCATATATTTTATCTTCTGTAAGAATAAGACAAAACAAACATTATTTAAGGTTGGAACTGATTAATGTTAAGATTTAGTGTTTTCTTAGACCTCAGCCTTAAACCCTCTTTATCAGAAAGCCCTAAGTTCAAGGCTAGATCATAACAAAAAAGGGATGCTTGTTTCCCATTTGTTATATTTTTATATAAATATATCTTTGTGAAATCATGGAGAGGAAGGATGGTTAGATGAAAACAAGATTCACCCCAGGATCTCCTGAGTATAATACCATATTAACACCATCTAATAGGACTCCAGTCTTTTGTGGTTAAAATGTAGTTCCAGGACTTCTTTTGGGCCTAAAGATCAGGAAAGTGGACAGGAGTTGATACCACTTGGCACATCATCCTTATAAAGGAAATCATGAGAGAGGAACAGGACAGAGAACAGACTGAGAATAAGAGAATGAAGGAGACCATGAAACATGCTTACACTTAAGGGAGCAATAGGAAACAGAGCACAAAATAGAACAGAAGCAGTCAGTTCAAAGCAGAGGGGCCCCAATGTTATCACAGAGGTCAACAAAGGAAAAAATAAGGCCACCATCAACTTGGTTATTACATGCTACAGAGATAAAGTGGAGACATAAAAAGAGGAAAGGCTAATTAGATTAGCAACTAAAGTGTTACAGATAACTTTGGAGATGCAATCCAGTAGAATGATGAAAGCATAAACAATAGTTAAGAATTATAACTAAAATAAGGAAATGGAAGCCAAAAGCTGATGGATGAAGAGAAGACAATATTTTCCTAAGGAGGGACAAGATGGTGATTAAATCAATAACATAGGAATGGAGTCAGAGGAAGAACATTATAGGATTAAAAATACTTTCAAGGAGTTGTTTGAGGAGAAGGATCCAGTATAAATATCATATGTCATTATGCGAAAACTGTAGTGGAATAAAGGACAGAAATGGTATGGACCTAACAGAAGCAGAAGATAATAAGAAGTGGCAAGAATACACATAAGAACTGTATAAAAAAAGATCTTTATGACCCAGATAACCTGATGGTGTGATCACTTACCTAGAGCCAGACATCCTAGACTGCAAAGTCAAGAGAGCCTTAAGAAGCATCACTATGAACAAAGCTAGTGGAGGTGATGAAATTCCAGCTGAGCTATTTCAAGTCCTAAAAGATGAGGCTGTGAAAGTGTTACACTCAATATTTCAGCAAATTTGGAAAACTCAGCAGTGGCCATAGGCCTGGAAAAGGTCAATTTTCATTCCAATCCCAAAGAAAGTCAATGCCAAAGAATGTTAAAACTACCAAACATTTGCACTCATCTCACATACTAGTAAAAAATGTTTAAAAATTCTCCAAGCGAGATTTCAATAGTACATGAACCAAGAACTTCCAGATGTTCAAGCTGGGTTTAGAAAAGGCAGAAGAACCAGAGATCAAATTGCCAAAATCCATTGAATCATAGAAAAAACAAGAGAATTCCATAAAAACATCTGCTTCATTGACTATGCTAAAGCCTTTGACTGTGTCGATCACAACAAATTGTGGAAAACTTTTCAAGAGAGGGGAACACCAGAACACCCTACCTACCTGCCTCCTGAGAAATCTGTATGCAGGTCAAAAAGCAAGAGTTAGAACCAGACATGGAACAGTGGACTGGTTCCAAATTGGAAAAGGAGTATATCAAGGCTATATATTGTCACCCTGCTTATTTAACTTATATGCAGAGTACATCACGTGAAATGTTGGAATGGATGAAGCACAAGCTGAAATCAAGATTGCTGGGGAAAATATCAATAATCTCAAATATGCAGATGACACCAGCCTTATGAGAGAAAGCAAAGAGGATTTAAAGAGCCTCTTGATAAAAGTGAAAGAGGAGAGTGAAAAAGTTGATTTAAAACTCAACATACAAAAAACTAAGATCATGGCCTCCGGTCCCATCACTTCATGGCAGATAGATAGGAAAACAATGGAAACAGTGAGAAACTTTATTTTCTTGGGCTCCAAAATCACTGCAGATGGTGACTGCAGCCATGAAATTAAAAGATGCTTGCTCCTTGGAAGAAAAGCTATGACCAACCTGGACAGCATATTAAAAATCAGAGACATTACTTTTCTGGCAAAGGTCTGTTTAGTCAAACTATTGTTTTTCCAGTAGTCATGTATGGTTGTGAGAGTTGGACCATAAAGAAAGCTGAGTGCCCAAGAATTGATGCTTTTGAACTGTGGTGTTGAAGAAGACTCTTGAGAGTCCCTTGGAGTGTAAGGAGATCCAACCAGTCCATCCTAAAGGAAATCAACCCTGGATGTTCATTGGCAGGACTGATGCTGAAGCTGAAGCTCCATACTTTGGTCACCTGATTCAAAGAACTGACTCATTGGAAAAGACTCTGATGCTGGGAATGATTGACGGCAGGAGAAGGGGGCAACAGAGGATGAGACAGTTTGATGGCATCATTGACTTGATAGACATAAAAGTCTAAAGTCTAAACGTTTTGAGTCAACTTTTTCACTCTCCTCTTTCTCCTTAGAGCAAGCTCCAGGAGTTGGTGATGAACAGGGAACACTGGTATGCTGCAGTCCATGGGGTCACAAAGAGTTGGACACAACTGAACAACTGAAGTGAACTGAACTAAACTGTAGTGGAATCCAGCAAGTTTCTGAAGGATCCAGTGTCTACATTGCTACAAGCAACTGGCCTAACAATCTTGGGAGATACTCAGTTAAATGAGAATTTTGCCTTAGTTTTAAAACATATTATTTATTAAATATTCAAAGCACATTAATTTATATCTATCTATATTTAACACCTCCCCCCCCCCAAAAAAAAAACCCACCTGCTTAAAGCGTTTATTTTTCTCTCTCCTGGTTTTCTGTGTTGACTAAACTGAGCCAGTTCATTCTCACTCAGGGCTGTGCCTGGTTATAATGGCATGGCAGCTGCACTGGAGTCATCTGAAAGCCCAAACAAGTTGAATGGTCAGGACAGCCAAGTGATGGTATTCTGACCAAAGGCTAAGAACTCAGCAGGGGCTGACCAAGAGAGCATATTTTTTCTCGGGATGGATTGGACCTCTCCTGGCATGCTACCCATGTTCCCAGATGGAATGTTAAAAATAAGTGCTTCGAGAGGCTCCAGAGGAAGCTTTAAGAATTCTTGTTAGCTAGGCTTAAGGAGACCCTGAATGCCTATCATGTTCAACTGATCAAGTAACCCAGTCAGGCATCCCTGATTCAAGGGTAATGGAATTAATCTACTTATTATAAAGCAGCACATTTGTGTGCTGATTATGGATAAGACTGAAGGCAAAAGGAGAAGTGGTGTCAGAGGATGAGATGGTTGGATGGCATCACAGACTCAAAGGCCATGGACTTGAGCAAACTCCTGGAGATAGTGGAGGACAGAGGAGCAGTCTATGGAGCAGCAAAGAACTGGACACGACTTAGTGGTTGAACAACAGCAACATGTGAATATGGGAAAGAAGGTCTTGATGGAGTCCCTCTCAGGAGAACTTCTAGCCCCCGATCCCACTTAAGATGAAAATAACTAAAGATAGATTATTTTGCAGCATATAGAATATTAGTAATCTTTCTTCTTCCTAGACTTGCTATCAGCCTCTTGCTGATTTCATATTAATCACCAAATCTACTGTTATAAGTTCCTGAAAACAGGAATTGGTTAAATCCTTAAATAGTTAAGATAGTTGCTTACAGGTTAGTATGTCTTTAAATTATTTTGGAATTATTGGATAAAATGAAAAAAGTATACTTGTATTTATTTTTCCTCTTATTAACATAGATGATTAAACAAACACTGTTAAAAAACAGAGACATTACTTTGTCAACAAAGGTCCATCTAGTCAAGGCTGTGATTTTTCCAGTGGTCATGTATGGTATGAGAGTTGGACTATAAAGAAAGCTGATGGAGTCTTTAGGGTTTTCTACGTAGAGGATCATGTCATCTGCAAACAGTGAGAGTTTTACTTCTTCTTTTCCCATTTGGATTCCTTTTATTTCTTTTTCTGCCCTGATTGNATTAGCTCTAGTAATTTTCTGGTGGAGTCTTTAGGGTTTTCTATGTAGAGGATAATGTCATCTACAAACTCTGAGAGTTTTAGTTCTTCTTTTCCAATCTGAATTCCTTTTATTTCTTTTTCTGCTCTGATTGCTGTGACCAAAACTTCCAAAGCTATGTTGAATAGTAGTGGTGAGATTGGCCACCCTTGTCTTGTTCCTGACTTCAGGGGAAATTCTTTCAATTTTTCACCATTGAGGATAATGTTTACTGTGGGTTTGTCATATATAACTGTTATTATGTTGAGGTATATTCCTTCTATTTCTGCTTTCTGGAGGGTTTTTATCATAAATGGATGTTGAATTTTGTCAAAGGCTTGCTCTGCATCTATTGAGATAATCATATGGTTTTTATTTTTCAATTTGTTAATGTGGTGTATTACACTGATTGATTTGTGGATATTGAAGAATACTTGCATCCCTGGGATAAAGCCCACTTGGTCATGATGTATGATTTTTTTAATGTGTTGTTGGAATCTCTTTGCTAGAATTTAATTAAGGNCATCTATTGAGATAATCATATGGTTTTTATTTTTCAATTTGTTAATGTGGTGTATTACACTGATTGATTTGTGGATATTGAAGAATCCTTGCATCCCTGGGATAAAGCCCACTTGGTCATGATGTATGATTTTTTTAATGTGTTGTTGGAATCTCTTTGCTAGAATTTAATTAAGGATTTTTGCATCTATGTTTATCAGTGATATTGGCCTGTAATTTTCTTTTTTTGTGGCACTTTTGTCAGATTTTGGTATTAGGGTGATGGTGGCCTCATAGAATGAGGTTGAAAGTTTACCTTCTGCAATTTTCTGGAAGAGTTTGAGTAGGATAGGTGTTAACTCTTCTCTAAATTTTTGATAGGATTCAGCTGTGAAGCCATCTGGTCCTGGGCTTTTGTTTGCTGGAAGATTTCTGATTACAGTTTCAATTTCCTTGCTTGTGATAGGTCTGTTAAGATTTTCTATTTCTTCCTGTTTCAGTTTTGGAAAGTTATACTTTTCTAAGAATTTGTCCACTTCTTCCACGTTGTCNATTACAGTTTCAATTTCCGTGCTTGTGATGGGTCTGTTAAGATTTTCTATTTCTTCCTGGTTCACTTTTCGAAAGTTGTACTGCTCCTGACCTCGGAAGTGGGATGGCTCCTCTCAGCTGTTCCTACGCCGTCACAGCCCAGGACTCTCAGCCACTGTCTCTGTCCTCTGACGTGGGGTAGCTCCTCTCAGCCGCGCTGAGTGCGCTGGCCCGCCCGGCCGTCGCAGCTGCTTGCGCTGAGTGCCTAAATGTTGCTTTTCTTTTATTTGACTCTTATATCAGTTCTTCAATTTTCTGTGGTCAGAAATTATTCAATTTTCTATTTGTAGCATGGTTACCAAACAAACAAACAAAAAAGAAACACATTAGCTTTACTAGGTTTAATATTTGTTTGCTCTAGGAAATAGTTTATGGGATATACAGGGTGAAAAAGTAATTAATTTCCTCTTTACAAAGAGAGGACTGTGCGCATGACTTCTCCCATCAAAATCACATTTCAAGACCTGAAAAGAAATTCACAGAACTGAGATAAAGGTGAGATGCTTCCTATACTGAGCAATGAGACCGTACCTGTTGCTGGGCAATTTTGCCTCTTCCAATGCTACCATCCACCTCACTCAGGCATAAAGTCGAGGTCATCAGGTAGAGAAAGGAACAGTCAGTCTTTTCTATTATCAATGTGAGTCATGGAATGCTCTATGCCTGTTTCTTCATCAGAATAAGGTTAATAAAACCTGATTTTGTTTTAATGTGGTCATAGGATAATCAAATGAAATGACGTGTCAAAGCAATCGGCAAACTCAAAAGTACTATAATTTATGATTGTCTCCAAATACAGTTGTATTGTGCGCAATGCATAGTAAAGTTTCCCTGGTGGCTCAGTGTTACAGAATCCTGCCGATGCAGGCTATGTGGATTTGATCCCTGGGTCAGGAAGATCCTCTGGAGAAGGAAATGGCAACCCACTCCAGTATTCTTGTCTGGGAAATCCCATGGACAAAGAAGCCTGGCGGGCTACAGTCCATGGGGTCACAAAAGAGTTGGACACAACTTAGTGACTAAACAACAACAAAAACAGTGCATAGTTTGTTAATTTTGCTAGGTAGAAACATTTTTGTAAAGCATGAATGGCAACACTTTAACATGAATCTTCAAAAGTTACTGAATTCTTGTTATCATTTAGTTGAAAATAGCTTTTCTATTCAATGCATAGTCCTCAGATAAATCACATGCTGTGATTCGATAATTTGTTTAAAAGAAAAGAAAAATTTTATTGCCTTTTCTAGCATAAAAGCATTGCTTGACCATAATAGGTAAATTTAAATGTATAGCTAATTTTTAAAAGGAAATATATATTTTTATTATGCAACATAACAATTATTAGTCATTTGGTCTGTTTCTCTCTATATGTGTCTACTATCTTCATATAGATAGAGACAGGGATTCCCAGGTGGCTCCATGGTAAAGAACCCACCTGCCAATGTGGGAGATGAAGAAGATGTGGGTTTGATGCCTGGGTTGGGAAGGTACCCTGGAGGAGGAAATGGCAACCCACTCCAAGCCATTCTTGCCTGGAAAGTTCTATGGACAGAGGAGCCTGGCAGGCTATAGTCCAAGGTCACATCACTGAGTGAATGAGCATGCATGCAGATGGAGACAGATACATATGGTATATGTTTCATTTTCTGTTCTTTTCATATAGCAATAAAATATTTTTTGACAAAAACATGGCCTATATAGGGGTTAAAATCTTTTTTTCCCCTCCAAATTCCTGTCAAGATAGCACAGATAGTATAAAGAAAAATTCTGTTCTCTTTATAACTATACCAACCAGTGGAAATCTTAAAGAATTTTCTAGCAAGAATGTGGTAAGAAGAGGTGAGGGGGGGAAAGCAAAGTGCCACCAACCCATTATTGTCTGCCAAGCTCCAGAGAAGCTTCCTGTGGACTCTTGTGCCAAGGACAGCCCACAGCCACCAGCTGCCTCAGGGTGTGCTCACCTATGAGAGCTTTACTGTCCAACATACCTGAGGAGAAGCCCGTCCATCTGTGTCAGGCAACTGACTCTCTCAGAGGAAGTCCAGATGGATTACCTACTTTCAACTCATGCCCTGAAAGGAAGATCAATCACGTTGAAACCAAAAAAGGAACATTAAAAAAAAAAAAAAAAACTTCATTGCTCATACCTATATACAGGGGAGAAGACTGTATATAGGTTTCTGTATATAACTGTATATAGGTTTAAGTTTCTATGGTTCAAGGGTAGAAGTCAGACTACAGATCCCAACTCATCATGATCTGAGGTCAAGGCAAGATCTTCAAAAAGAAAACTGATATAACTACTCACAAAAATCATATCAGCCACTGTCCAAACAAGACCATATATATGTTTTTAAATGCAGAAGCCTCTTGTTTTGTTGACTTATCATTATGGTGTTTTATGTTGATGTTCAAAATAGCACCTTTGAAGAATATCTAAACATCACATTGAAAAACTCTTGTTTAGATATTTACATGGCTCATAGTTTCATTTTTCTTATGGAGGACTTTCTTTACCTCTAGAAAAGCCTAGCATTTCCCTTCCCCTTCCCACCTTTGCATATTTCAAAAGGACTAATCACAATCTAAAATGCTATATACCTAAACTATTGGAGAGTTGTCTTCCCCCAACCCTATTTGAACATAAGCTCTATGAGAACAGGAATTTTTGTCTGTTTTATTTGTTTGTTTTTCCCATCCCTAGAATAACCCTGGAACACAATAGGCAATCAATGCACAGTGTTGAGTAAAAGAATAAAAAGACGGACTCATGTATATGCTGCAACTTCACGTTTGCCTTCCTCTGTGCTTTTAAATTTATTCTTTGGAACTGGTTTATATTATTCCCCTGAGTGAAATTTGTGGGAAGCCCTATAACCCTTAGGATTGCTCTTAGGTGATATAAGGTCCTCTGGTTACTCTGAGTCATAAAGCATAGTTTCACCTCTCAGTTCAGAAATTCATATATCCAGCTCAATATAAGATCCAAAAACATAAAGCCAGGATTTAAAGGTAGAACCTCACTTTTCCCCCAGTTTGAGCCTAATGAAGTAGGAAAAAGGAAAATGTTTGCAAAAGCAGGTTGCATTACTCGTTTTAGGTTGGCTGTATGGGGCACCTCTTCCTGTGAAGGGATTAAACATCCTGCCTTGTTGAATTCAGGAGCACTGAGGTGGTAATTATTCCCTTGTGTAATTCTCTTCTCTTGACTGTGGGCTGCATCTTGACTGCAGACTTGCTTGAAATTAATAGAGAAGTCATATGATGTCACTGCCATTATAAAGTTGTGAAAGGCTGTGATATCTGCTTGCTGGCATTCTCCTTCTGGCTCTTCATGAATATGCTTATTCTGTGGAGAGAGGCACCTGGCAAGGAACTGAGGGCAACCTCTAGCCACCAGTCAGCAAGCACCTGGCACTTACAGTTCAATAGTCCTGATATACTGAGTCCTGCCAGTCACCACTGAGTGAGCTCAAGAGCAGATCCATTCCCATTTGGCATCTGGGATGACTGTGACCCTAGCGGACACTTTGATTGCATCTCTTAAGAGACCTTGAAGAAGAGGAATCAGCTAAAATGGGCCTGATTATTGACCTATAAAAAATAGTAGATAATAGCTGTGTATCATTTTAAAAGCTACTGAATTTGAGGGTAATTTGTTACATGATAATAGGTAACCAGTAGACAAGGGGACTTGCATTGGCAAGATGTTTTTTGTTTCTACTTGAAGCTTTAAAAGTTAGTATATTGTCAAACATGCTTCCTTTTGCTTTACCAGGTTGACTGGTAGTGTTCTAAATGGAGGCTGGATTCTACAATGGAGACACATGGAGCAGAGTCACAGCCAATATGCAATGTACACTTTGTACAAATGAGAAATCTTTGTGTTATAAACCACTTAGATTTGGAGACTAAATCAGCATGCTCTAGCCCAGGGTTTCTCAGCCTTGGTATTATTGCCATTTCGCTGGATAAATCTTTATTACAAGGGGCTGTCTTGTACTTTGTATGGTGTATCCCTGGCCTCTGACCACTAGATGCCAGTAGCACTGCCCCCATAATTCCCCATTTCTCCAAACTGTGATAACCAAATCTGTCTCCAGACATTGCTAACTGTCTCAGGGTGGAGGCTGGGGGGCAGAATACTCCCTGCATGAGAAGTTCTATTCTAGTCTGTCTTGACTGATAAGGTCAGTTTTCCCTTATTCCCACCGTCTGCAGTTCTCTTGGCATAAATGAGTTCATTTGCTCTGGCTAGTTGCTGCTGATTCTTTCTTTAACTCCATTCCATCATGGTCTTTCTACCTCTCCAAGTAGAATTCTTGAGACCAGAATTAGAACAATTTTATTCTAGCCTTACTGGACATGTGACCCACATCTAGTTCAGAGAAAACAGTTTTACTTGTTCAAGGTGATCCCAATATACCAACACAAGAGTAGCTGAGCAGCCACCTTCCTGACCCTTTCTATGTCTCAGGCTTGAACCAGGAACAAGACCATTGTTTCCAAATCACAGCTCACATTGTCTGAGAGATGAAGTTGAATCACTTTCCACAAGAGCTGAGATTAGGAGAAGGTACCCTCCAACCCTGTGTGTAGGAGAGGGAGGTGGGGCTGTCTCTTCAAGAAAATGTTCTTCTCTTTTAATCTCCAGTCTTAATTCTTCTAGCTCTTTGTTGCCAGCTAGAGATTAAAATAACAAAACTAGTTTTTTCTTCACTTCATTTAAAAATAGTTGATGACCTTCTGTTTAGGAAATTGTCACTATTGTTTTTAATCTTCAACTGAAAATAACATACATGTAAATCCACTATAGCATTCTTTATAGCAGTTTATCATTTTCTTAATAACCACATATTTTTCAGCTGTGCAGAAGAATAAGAATCTTACTCTGAATCTATGCCACTACATATAATCTACTCAACTCAGTTGAAAGCATCATTTTTGTTTTGGGGTATAATCTAGTATAGGTTTAAGATTTTATTTTGCTGGGTTGTATATATCTAGCCTCTTCCATAGAAGAAACAGCAGCCCACTCTTCAGCTGCTTTTCTTTCTTCTCTAAACTGTCAATCAAATCATACAGATAGCCCTAGACTGTGTTCAGAGTAGAGTCAGTGGTGGGAAGGGGGCTTCAGTGCTCACCTCTTCCAACTGGGCATCATCTTCCTTTTTAAAATTTTACAAAGTCTATCTTCTATCTATCTATCTACCTATTTGAAAAGTGAAAGTATTAGTCACTCAGTCCAACTCTAAGTGAAACCATAGACTATAACCCTCCAGGCTCCTCTGTCTATGGAATTCTCTAGGAAAGAATTCTGGAATGGGTAGCCATTCCCTTTTCCAGGGGGTCTTCCCAACCCAGGGATCAGACCTGGGTCTCCTGCACTGCAGGCAGATTCTTTACCATCTGAACCACCAGGGAAGCTCTATCTATCTATCTACTTACAAAAGCTTTATTGAGATTTAACTGATACACCAAAAAAACTCATGTATTTAAAATACACAGTCTGATGAGTTTGTATTTATACAAACACCTGTGAAATCATTATCACAGTCTAGGTAATAAACATGTCCATTACCTCCAAAAGTTTCCTCATACCCTTTTGGGGTCTTTTATGTGTAACTGTGTGTGTGTATAGTAAGAACACTTAACACAAGATCTAACCTCTTAACAAAAATGCACAATAGAGTATTGTTAACTATTTTTTGGTCTTCTATATCATCTCAGAAGGATAGATTTTTCCCGCTGTCTCCTCTTATTGCCTCAGCACACCTAGATGTCCCTTGCTCATGACTAAGCAAAAATTGTCTGCTCCATACTACTATCATTTTGAAAATGACAAAGAGGGAAATGGACAGTGACTTTGAGGAGAAGTAGAGCATCTCTTTTGTTATATTTTCATTAACATCTAATTAGAGAAAACATGGACTTCTCTCGTGGCTCAGACAGTAAAACCTGTAATGCTGGAAGCCTGGGTTCAATTCCTGTGTTGGGAAGATCCCCTGGAGGAGGACATGGCTACTCACTCCAGTGTTTTTGTCTGGAGAAACGCCATGGACAGAGGAGCCTGGCAGGCTACAGTCCATGGGGTTGCAAAGAGTCGGACACAACTGAGTGACTAAGCACAGCACAGAGAAAACATACTTTTAGGATGCACTTTGCTAAAGGGGAAATTCAGAGGCACTTTACCCAGAATGATTTTGTGTAGTTCATCTAATTTTTTCCAGTTAAAGAATTATAATTGCATTCTAATTAGGGACTGGTGAAAGTACTCTTTAATGTTCACTTTATTCATAATTAGGTTTTAAAAATTTTTTATTCATGTGAAAAATTACTGTGACTTTTGCAGTTCTGGGAATTAATTATAATATTTTCACTGAAATAAAAGATGATAGCCACTTGCCTTGGGTCCTTTTTAAAAAAAAACTTCATTAAAGACATTAATTTGGAATAGGTGCATAGACAATTAAATATTAATCATAAAACTGAAAAGAATTATCAACTGAAAGGGGATCAATATAACACTAAGTTCAAGTGACCTTCAAAAAGGCAGGATTAATGCAATGAGCCGGGATAAATGTTAAGAAAATTGAAAATCATTTTCTTCATGAAATTTAAGAGGCTGTTGCTTTAGAGGAGACCATGTTGCTATGGAAAAAAAAGAGGAAATGGAGTATCAGAGTGTTTAGTGTGAAATGTTATTGCCAAAATGAACCAGAAACACACATGCAATGAATAGAATGAATGTTGCTAACAAAGAGATTAGCAAATTAACTTGAGGAATTATTGAGTTGGCCAAAATGTTCACCTGGCTTTTAACCAACACAACATATAAGAATTCAAAGGAATAATGAAATGAAATCAGAACAAAGGTGAGAAAGATGGAAGACATATATCTTTATACTAGAATTTACAGAAAGACAGCACAATGTGAATACAATGGAATCAATAATTTAAAGAGTATAATAGAAGATAATTTCTCTGAATTGAACAAAGCTCTCAGTCTTCACATTGAAAATTTCAGATTGTTTGTAAATTTCCATGGAAAAAAATAAATTTCTTAAATGCATACAATAAGAAAAAGAATAAGAGAGAGAAATCAAAAAGTCAAAACCAACCATGTTGATTTTATATTTGCAATATGAAATGCTAGAAAATAATATCTAAAAACTTCTGAGAAGGAATCACTGGGAGCTCTAGAATTCTATATACTGGTAAGTGCACTGGTTTAATCTCTGAAATGTCATCTGAAGCAGTAAAATAGAATAGACAGAACATTCCAAAGAGAGGTACAAGATCAAAATGGAGATTTTAAAATGATTTAGCTAGACAAGTATTTCCACGGTTCTTGAACCCCTCCCACTGAGTCAAAGAACATGAAGGGTGTATGGTGAAAGGAAGAGGATATTTTGGAGAAAGTTCATTGTGTGCTGTGAGTTTCACTCATTTGAGGGTCCTGGGGCATGGGACCCTGTCCCTCAGCTCAAAACCAGTGAGGAGGGTCAACAAACTTCATTGAATGCAGAGTTAACCCAGAAAACAGGCCTATTTAGTAATTTTAAATGGATATTTCAATGAGCTTCAGCAAGATAACATCAATGATATATGACCAGACACTCAAGATAGAAAAGAAAGACCATAAGTTCTCAGTATGAAAAACACTAAGAAAGCAAATGCACAGACACACAGACATCACATGCATGTTATCGACATGTTCAGTAAAGTAAATACATTAAGCTGATTTCTGACTGTTACCTGGAAAATCTAAAACAAAAGGGCTGGAAAGATGCTTCGAAGTTGGGGATGAAGGCAATGAAGGGGAGATGATAGTGTTTGATGACCTACGTTCTCAAGATTTTTTTTTGAAGCAAATGATGTGTGAAGGTTTTCAGTGGATCAGATAAGGGCCATGCATGACACAGGATCAAATAAGTGTTTTCTTATAGAATGAGGCTAGGATAAGAAGTGAGAAGCTGTAAAGACAGGTTCCCAAAAGCTGTAGACAAACTAAGTTATCAGTAAGACAAGAATATGTCATCTTAGCCAAGAAAACTGCTAGCTAGAGGTGTAAGGCAATGTCCAAGGGGTATATTCCATGAACCACTATATTTCTTCTAGCTAAATATAAATATTCTTTCCATTTTTTAAAAACCATTCCTCCATCCCAATATTGCTTAGGGTAGTTTACTCTAGCCACCATAACAGATGACCTCCAATCGAAATGGTTTAATAAAATAATGACTTATTTCTCATGCCCATCATAGTTCAGTTGAGTGTAAGTCTGCAGCCTTCCATCTGGTGATTGACAAAATCAGCCTCCTTTCATTTATGACTCTGACTTGGAGTGCTTCATTGGGTTCTTTACATCTGGTTAGGAGATGATGAAAGAGAACATGGAGAAAACATATTCAACACACTCCTGTCTTCACTACTGTGACTTCTAATGATCCATTCCACTTGCCTTCCATGAGGGAAAGCTGCCCACATGGCCCAACCTAGATGAAGGGAAGTGGGATGCCCAGAAAGAAGAAATGGGTTTGATGAGCATGTAGCTGTTCTCTTCTATCTTATAGCTTCCAAGCCCTAACCTTAAAAGTGTCGTAAACTGGAAAAGGAGGAATTTAGAATGAGAGCACAAACCTGTCTTTCATTTTTTTTTTTTCACTTGCAGCAGTCTTGATTTGAAGTGGGGGAGTTGCTGCAACTTTAAACGAATTTGGAAGATTTGCTTATATATGGGATTAGCCATTTTAAGTAGCAATTTGAGATTATGGTTTGTGTCTTGAAATAATCTCAGTGCTTTACATTTCTTTAAAATAACTATAAGAATATATAAATGCCAGACTTTGTACTGCTGGGGTAAAACTAGTCCCACTGAGTAGTTAAAGAAAAGTGAAAAAGCAAAATTAAATTGCCTTGTGATTACATCCCACCAGTTGGGCTAGTTTAGCATACTGGTTACATAAATTCTTGTTCATTCACTTGAAAAAGTAACTGGAATATTTTGTTCCTTTCCCTTGTGCCTACACCCATTCATTCCTAGAGGCCTCCTGGGCTTCAATTAACTCCAGAGGGAGTTGTAAGCTCACAGGCCAATGATCAAAGATGACAGATTCTTGACTTCTGGGCCACCAAAGGCACTATCCAGCTGTGAGACAGTAAAGAGTGCCTATGGAATGCAAACAAGCAGAACATGTTTCCAAGAGATTCTTCTTCTTTACTCCTTTACCCACACACTTGCATACACATGAATGCACGTGTTCACACACACAGAGATACACACATACCAGAGATCTGGGAGATGAAAAAAGGACTTAGAAGCAACACAGAAAACTCAGTTTCTTACCAGAATGAATCTGTCAATGGGATAGCATATAGTTTTCCCCTTAATACTTATGAGATATGAGTTTAAGGCAAACTTTTGTTCTGTACCCTTTAAAAAAAAGTATTTGGCTACTCTGAGTCTTAGCTGTGGCATGCAGGATCTTTGTTGCAGAATACAGGTTCCTTGTTGCAGCATGTGGGTTCTTAGTTCCCCGATCAAGGATTAAAACCAGGCACCCTGCATTGGGAGGATGGAGTCTTAACCACTGGACTACCAGGGAAATCTCTGTTCTATATTTTAGTGTAGGGTAGTTTGAAGGCAACAGATTAGCAGAAGAACCTTGGCCAAGGTCATAGAAAGGTTAGTAAATACATATTCTTGGGGTTTCTAGCCATGAGAAAAGTTTGAACTATCTTAAGATTCATACAGTCAAAGCTATGGTTTTTACAGTAGTCCTGTATGAATGTGAGAATTGAACCATAAAGAAAGCTGAGTGCCAAAGAACTGATGCTTTCAAATTATGGTGCTAGAGAAGATCCTTGAGAGTTCCTTGGACTGCAAGGAGATAAAATCAGTCAATCTTAAAGAAAATCAACCCTGAATATTCATTGGAAAGACTGATGCTGAACTGCAGCTCCAATACTTTGGCCACTTGATGCAAAGAGCTGACTCATTGGAAAAGACTCTGATGGCAGGAAACACTGAGGGCAAGAGGAGAAGGGGTTGACAGAGGATGAGATGGTTGGATGGCATCATCAACTAAATGGACATGAGTGTGAGCAAACTCCAGGAGATAGCGAAGTACAGGAAAGACTGGCATGCTGCAGTCCATGGTAACACAAAGAGTCTAACACAACTGAGCAACAACCTATTTCTGGGACACTGAGTTTTGTCAAGTGCAGGTGAGTGTACTGATGTGAAGGTAACTGAAAAAAACTGCCAATGACTAGAAAAAATTGTTATAGAGTAAAACAAAGATACTTTAGCAGCAGACACTTCAGGGAGAGGAGCTGACAAGCCGAAATCAGGGAAGTGACAATAGGCTGAGGTCTCAGAAAGTGGTTATCTATAGAGTTGAGGCAGGAGTCAAGTTGGCAGTAGCAGATTGGAACACTGTGCATATTGTATTTCCTTATGTAGATGAGAATCACCATAGACCAACTATATTTTCTCCCCATTCCATACCCCTTGTATGACACCTAAGTTTAAGTGTAAATTATTAGCAAATTTCTTTGCTACTGTTCATGCTAATTCACTTCAGTTGTGTCTTTGTGACCCTATGGACTGTACCCACCAGGCTTCTCTATCCATAGGATTCTCCAGGCAAGAATACTGGAGTGGGTTGCCATGCTCTCCTCCAGGGGATCTACCGTACCCAGGGATCAAACCTGTGTCTCTTACATCTTCTGCATTTCAGGTGGATTCTTTACCACCAGTGCCAACTGCTGCTGCTGCTAAGTCACTTCAGTCGTGTCCGACTCTGTGCGACCCCACAGGCGGCAGCACACCAGGCTCCCCCGTCCCTGGGATTCTCCAGGCAAGAACACTGGAGTGGGTTGCCATTTCCTTCTCCAATGCATGAAAGTGAAAAGTGAAAGTGAAGTGGCTCAGTCGTGTCCGACTCTTAACGACCTCATGGACTGCAGCCTGCTAGGCTCCTCCATACATAAGGTTTTCCAGGCAAGAGTACTGGAGTGGGTTGCCATTAAAGAAAAACATAAATAAGAGTCTTAAAGCTTCAGGCTTAACAAATGCTGAATTCACACATAACTACTGCTGATGCCTCATGGCTAGAACTTCCTCTGTCACAGCAATTTTGACACCCCAAATGCTTTCCTGCATCCCCCAAATCCCTCATGATAAACCTCTGAGGCTAGCTGACATGTCTGCTGATCTGCAGTGGCCATGGCATGACCCAGATCACATCACAGGAGTTCCTCAGCAGATTGCTCTCCTTCAGCCTTGCCAGGCTACAGCCTTCTGGTGTTTCAGTCCCTTGACTGGCTTCATGTGCAATCTCTGGACATTAAACTTGGGTTTGGGAATGAGTCCTTCTAATATCTCACCTTTATCATTCTCTAAAAGCACCCCCACCCCAGAGTGGTCCTCCAGGTTTTGTGGTCCAGCCTGTCTCAGTAGGAATGGCCTCTCTCCCTCCAGTACTTCAGGACCAAACCTCAACCCTGGAATATAGACTGAATGTTTGTGTCCCCCCCAAATTCATATACCAAAACTTAGTCTGCAATGTGATGGTATTTGGAGGTGGAGCTATAGGGAGGTTATTAGATCGTGAAGATGGAGCCTTCATGAATGAATGTAGTGCCATTATATAGGAGACACATAGAGCTCTCTCGCCTCTTCTGCCACATGAAAACTCACAGAGAAGATAGATGACTATGAGCCAGGGAGCAGGTCTTCACCACACACTGAAATCTGCCAGCACATTTGATGTTAGACTCTCAGAGCTATGAGAAAAAATGTTTATTTTTTAAGCCACCCAGGCTGTGGGTATATTTGTTACAGTAGCCCAACTGAACTAGAACAGCTTGCTTTTAAGAAAAATATGAGCTAAGGATTCCTGGAAGTGCTCCTGAGGTGTAGCTATACTTTAACCTAGGCTCCTCCCTGTCCAGTTTTCTTGGATTTCATAGTTCCTTCTGTTAGTTTCTGAACCAGAGAAGTCTGTGCCAATACTCCAGGTTTCTGCTTCTACCAGCTTCCTTTCTGATAAACCTGCAGAGCTGTGCCCTCTTCTTAATCATCCTCACATGGTCTGGGTTGTAGTCCTGTCCTTCTACATAATGCTCCTACCATCTTCACTCTGTATCTTGGTCTTGAGTATTAAAAATCACATCACTTTTACCTCTTAACTTCTGATTTGACACTGCACAATCTTAGATGTCCAACTAAATGCACAGTTTCAAAGAATAGCAAGGAAAGACAATAAGGCCTTCTTAAATGAACACTGGATAAAACTAGAATGACAGAAAGGGAAAGACTAGGTATCTCCTCAGGAAAATTGGAACTATTAAGGGAACATTTCAGCCAAAGATGGGCAAAATCAAAGGGCATAAGTAGTAGAGACCTAGTAGATGCTGAAGAGATAAAGAAGAGATGAAAAGACTACATAGAAGAACTGTACAAAAAGGATCTTAATGAATCGGATTACTATGATGGTGTGGGCAGTAACCCAGAGCCAGATATTCTGGAGAGCAATGTCAAGTGGGCCTTAGGAAGTGCTGCAGTTCATGAATCTAGTGGATGGGATGGGATTCCAGTAGAGGTATACAAAACTCTTAAGGATGATACCATCAAGGTGTTGTATTCAATATGTCAGCACACCTGGAAGACCCAGCAGTGGCCACAGGACTGGAAAAGGTCAATTCTCATCCCAATTAGCTAGAAGGGTAGTAGTAAAGATTATGCTAACCATTGGAAAATTGCACTCCTCTCCCATGCTAGTAAGGTCATGCTTAACATCTTGCATGGTAGGTTTCAGCATTAACCAAACCTAGAACTTCCAGATGTCCAAGCTGAGTTTAGAAAAAGCAGAGGAACTAGAGATCAAAGTGCCAACATTTTCTGGATCATAGAGAAAACAAGGGAATTCCAGAAAACCATCAACCTCTGTTTCATCAACTATGCTAAAGCCTTTGACTGTGTGGATCATAACAAACTGGTAAGCTCTTAAAGAGATGGGAATA